>JAODGE020027183.1:0-14126 GCA_027574965.2 Ecitophya simulans
GCTCCATATAATAGAAGAACACACCTAATATTATACACAATGCAGATGTTACTAAATTCGGAGGAAGCGCGTTATCAAAATGTTTGTTTATTCTTCTTAACACCACTTCAACCAAAATGTATGCTGCCGCAATTGGAGGCAGGATTGATGGACACCATTGTGTACCACCACGCTTTTCTAAAGTTTGCATTTTGAAATGCAATACAATGTACTCAATATATATTGTCAACTAAATTTTTTTAACGTATGTCATTTAACATAATGTTTAAAAGCTGTCTTGATTATTTAAAAATATATATTTATAAATGTTTGTAGCAACGTTAAAAATATATTGAGATGGTTGGGGTTGGTTCAGACAACCGGCAGCAAACTACCTACAAAACCGTACCGACAAAAATTTCGAAACATAGTCCCTTCAAAATAATATTGGGTCATCACAAAACGAGGATTTACGAACGCTGTAATTCTTTAATACACCAAGTATTGATAGCATAAAGATCTACATAATGGCATTTGTTTAAATTAAATGACTACAAATACTTACAACTTGCAAATGTTACATTTGCAATTAAAAAATATTTTTATTTCTATCTAAAATAACGTAATAATAGATTTCTGCTATTAACTCATTGTTGTATATCTTTCCTGTCATGTTTTGGCATACTTATATTTAAAATATATAAAAATATATACTTTTATTTTTGTTTTTGAAACCGCAATTTCTAGAGCGCTTGTGGCAACTTATTGCACGTGACGAGCAAGTGACGCACATTTTTGGGATTCTGGCTCTGGTTCAGTTCAGAGATAAGAGATAATTGCGCCAAATTTAACATCTTCGTCGCAAAATTACCTATTAATCATGTCTTTGAACTACCATATCGTCCAAGGCTATAAACGGAAATTGATGGTAAAATTGACATAAAATGGCACATAAAATACACATAAAATACACAAGAATGAGTAGAAATGTTAAACACAAATTGTTCTTATTCGACATTGTCATCAATTAAACGCCGTGTCAATCAACCCCTTCAATAAAACTCTTAATATCACAACTTGCTAAGTTGAATATTGTACATGTGAACGTATATGTGAGCGCTCGCAACATTAAGCACCGTGAATACCTTGTAAAATAATTGATGGTTTAAATTGAGATTGTGTTGATTTATGTAAGGATTTCCTACAAAATAATATTTAATATTTTTTACATAGTATTTATTTATTGTAATGTCTAAATGTGTAAAGTATTTATTTATATATTTTTATTTCAGAGTATTTACAAGTCTATTGTTATCGTTTGGTTCTCCACGCTTTCATGCCGCATACCACAAATGCCCTAAGTTGGCAATGCGAGCAGGGCGCCCTTTCTAAGATCGGTTGGAAAGTGTTTTCAAACGGTATGCGGCTGCATCTTTATCAAAGAGATTGTTTTTACTGGATAAGAGGTAGGGGTACGACGATATTGTTCTGAGTAAAATATTGATACATTTCTTTTGATTCAAGTAAATCTAGTATCGATACCTGGGAATCGATACTATGCCAGTATCGTATCGAGTGTTGGTATTGGTATCGGTATCGAAACGGTATCGGTATAAAAACAGTATCGGTATCGGTATCGAAACGGTATCGGTATCGAAACAGTATCGGTATCGAAACAGTATTGGTATCGGTATCGGTTATGGTATCGAAACATTATCAAATGAGTAAAACAAATAATTTTTTATTAAAAATATATTGTTTTGGATACAAAGCATGACTATGCTATTTATGTTTATATTAGTGTTAAAAGCAGTTTTTATATAACTTGTTAAAATTATTAAATTGCATATTTATAGTGTAAAAACAAAATGCTTTTTAGCATCTGTAAAATGTATTTTGAATGGGACCAAATCAAAAATTTGATTACACGTGGTTTGATTTGACATATAATCTTTATGAACCAAACCGTGTTTAGAAAAGTACCTTAGCATGAGTTTAAAGAAAGCCCACCACACAAGTAAATAGAGAGCAATGTTTCAGAAGGGTATAAATATTGTGCAATAATTTATATCAACCTCAACTTATGCTAAATTGTTTCAACACAATCTAAAACGTAACTACCTATCTGGAAGATAACAAAATATAATTGTTTCCAATGTTCCAATAACTTCAAAAATGCGCGGTATGCTCGCGGCGTCAATAAATTTAAATAATGGTTTCTAAAACACACCAGTTACGTAACGTTTGGTTATATTGTCATTGTTTGTGCAACATTGTAACATTGGTTCAATGTAAAATTGTTCACACCCAAAAGAGAACTTTTTAGTCATACCCAAAATGGCGTTTGCACTTAAAATATCTACAATAGCGCAAAGCTTGACAATTTTTTATTGTTTAACATGCATGGGGATTTTTTTGAACAAGTCTAGAGCGGCGCGCATTTTAGCAATCACTCCGATGCCGTTCTTCAGCTGTCAGTACTTTTACCGGCCAGTGTGGAACGAACTTGCTACGCGAGGATATGAAATTGTCTTGATCACCGCTTTTCCAATGCCCACCAATAACACCAACATCCGCCAAATTGATATCGAAGTCTACAATTCGATGTTACCACGTCCAGAATACAACACCGACGTTGTTGCGCAACAGTTAAAATATCTCGATCTCATTACCGCAACGGGGGAAGTTCCACTGAACTTACCGCGTACGCAATGTTTTCTTTCAAAAAAGTATATAACGTTCCAATGGTTCTAGTATGTCCATTCGATTATCCAGATGACATTTACCCCCATACCGGAAGCCCTTCGCACAAGTTACTGTATAGCTTCCTTATTGACATTAAAAAATTTCCAACATTCTTTGAGAGGCTAGAAACATTTCTAGTTACACTGCGTCTAGAACAAACCATCTTTCTGTAGACAGGAAATTTTTTGGCGACAACTTCTTGCCACTCGGAGAAGCCTTAAAACAATTAAATTTGGTTTAAAAAAACGTAAACATATCCCTATTTGAAGTGTGACCAGTTGCACCATCTGTGATTGCATTGCGGGACGGAATGTTCCTCGAAAGTTCTAAACATGAAAAATTACCAACTGTAATTAATTCACGTGATTCTGTAATATTGACAGATACAGACTAAATAGCAACTATTTGGAGTAATTTTTCTAAGTTTTAGAACCTACGTGCAAACCATGAGCATGTCAGGAAACCTAATAATGCATCTAATAGACATTTTCCATGTGGAAGACCGAACCGTTGCCCAAAGAAATTCTCAAATTTGTGAACAAAACGGGAAACGTTTATATAACAAATTGACTGCCGTAGGTGAAAGTGCTCGAACACCAAAACGTCAAACTCTTCATTAACCAAGGTTGAAGACGCTATAATCCTAAAAAAGCCAACAATTGTTATTCCATTTATTGCCGACCAACATGCAAACGCAGATCGCATAGAAATCCTTAAACTCGGTGCTCGTTTAAACATAAACACAGTAACGTCGTTAATTTTGAAAGAAACCATTTACAAAGTTCATAGAGACAAAGAAATAGTTAGAAATTTAAAGAAATATTCAGATTTGGTGCAAGATCAACCGATGAAACCGTTAGAGAAAGCCGTCTGGTGGTTAGAATATGTTGCGCGTAATGACGGTGCCGGCCATTTGCATACAAAGACCTTACCTAGCTGGCAAATGTTTTACATAGATGAATATCCTTCATTGTCGCCATTTTCATACTCGGTGAAATTATTTTCTGCAAACTTGTACGAGTTAAAGAGCTAGTACAGGTTTTACTACATAAAAAAGTAAAATTCGAATAGAATGAGATACAAATAATTAGATATGGTAGATATATGTAAATATTAGTTATTGTCAAAAGGTTAATGTTTCTAATTATTTGATGTAAAGCATTAGAACCGTGAAACTTTTCTGTGTTGAAACGTCCCCGATGTATCTAACGTTGAGAGGAATCTTATTATAACATCTAACTGGGGGTAAATACAGTCTTATTATCTTACTGGAAAATACGTTTCTACAAATTTAACATAAATGTTAACAAGCTTTCATGTCTTTTTGATAACACAGCACGTTTTTTGGTTGTTATTGACGGTAGAAAAACATTTGTTTTGAGATAAAACAAATTATTGACATCGGGTAAAATTGAGTATTAACCAACGTTGTGACTTTAATCTGGTGCTGTTATTTAAAAAATACAATTGATTTTCGGCCACGTAAAAACTAAAAATATTTAAATGTTCTGTCAAAACAGACAGTGGCGCTTTAAGTGAACTCTTTAGTCACCAATTGTAAATGAGCAATTGTAAACCAGCCACTCGTGTCTATACAAACCAGCACGCACAATCGTAAATGGGCAAAAATAAACCCGTTCTCTCCGTCAGTACAACCAAGTTGCATATTTCCCACAGCGCGCTTGCTTTTCGCACGCAGAAAATCTTTAGTCTATTTAACAATTGTACATTTGACACACATGTTAGTAGTTTCTTCATGTTTATAAGATTTACATGGTTAATGAACGTAGGGCAACATAGTTATTATATTACACGGTGCTGTATACCTACTTTTAATTACACGCGTAAAATAGGCTTTTTTTCACTGATTGCAGTCACCACGCTTTCCACGACTCCACCGTCTTTTAGCGCGTTGTGCATTGCACCACACGTTCAACAAGGTTTAATTTTGTGTTGTCGCAATACCAAAAGTTGGGTAAAATTTGTTAGAATATTTTATAAATAAATTGAATAAAGCTGTCTCAAGCAAAGCGAATAAGTCTTCCTAGAAAAGTATAGCGCTATATTTATCATAACTGTTAATGGATTATTTATCGGATGTTTAGGCCACTGCTGAGTTTTTAAGCCGTGACTGTAAACTACGCTCAAGCCGCCACGTCGAGAAGCTCAAAACGGTGCTCTAAAGACATAATACGAGCAGGTACGGGAGAGCTATGGAAAAAGCCGGTGGCGGAAGAGTAACGTAAATAAAGATTAAACGCTACAAATACAGGGCCCTTCAAGCCAAGAATAGATCCTATAAATGCTCCCGCGATCGGCTTAACTCTTCTAATTACAGCGTGTACTACTCGAGTGCGCTTCTTGTGAGCGGTGATTACATCATATAGACTAACATCATCCCCCACCGTTACAAGATGTCAAGTCAAGTTCTTAAAAACTAACTTATATGAATGTGTAAATTGGCTTCATCACTAACCGGTAAAGTCACGCGCGCAGCAAGCGAGTTCTACCAACGGAAGAGTAGGAACATAAACCTCCAAAGTAAAGAAAACCTCCGAGACGTGACAATGTTATATGAATTTTTACTTGAAGAAAAAAGTTGATAGCAACGTTTGTGCAAAAAATACTCTCTTCACGTTTTTTTATATGTCACTACGGCGTTTTTACCAAATTAATCGCAAAAACGCACGCGTGGGTGATATTGACAATTTGAGGTTCTGTCCAAACATCATTTTTGAGTTGTGAATCGTGTTTTTAGTGTCTACGAAGGGCAAACGAGTTCAACGAGTTCAACCCAAGCTCCGGATGACGTAACACCTTGACTCATTGTCAGTCACGAACGGCTCTTCAACCACTTCAGTTGAGTCAAGTCGAATCGAGTCGACACACAAATAAACATCTTTTTATTGTAACATTATATTAGCAACTTTTGCACGTTTGCTAAAACCAGCTTAAGAAAATTGAAAACTTTACGGCTATAGTTTTATTTACGTTCATACGAAATTGTTATTGTTTAATACGTACCACAAATATAATGGAGATGTTAATATTAATATCTACATCCATAATCTTTAGATACGGAGCCATCTACAACATTCTATTAAAAATGTCCGAAATGCGATGTTGTCTTTCTGTTTTCAAAATATTCCTACTTGAATTACAGAATAAAATGTAATGTAAGTGTTGAGAACTGGGCGTTCGATTAGTAGTCAAGGTTTTCTTGACTGTTGTTTAGTCAAGGCAATCTAGATGGTGGCTTTGGCTTGCCACTGACAATTCGCCGCATCTTGGCCGCGTTAGGCACGGGCTGAGCACTTCGATAAACTTTTAACGGATTATCAAATCCTTAACATTTTCAAACCGGACCTTGCACGGGTAGAAGATCACTGATTGAATTAGTGAGATAATTCTCGCGGTACAAAAATGGTGTCGGCAAGAAAACGCAATCGTTTCGGCGACATTTAGAGAGCTTGGATGGCGCTAAAGATAAAATGCGCCAGCTAAAGACGGAACTTAGCGGTTATGTTTGCTGAATGCGTGATACGCAACTCAAGTATGAGAAAGACCTCAATACGTTGCTGGCAGAAAGGTTCAGGGCTAAAACACATAACGCCAGAAGCCGCCTCATTTAAAGCGATGTAAAACAAGCAGTTAAAATCAAAGACTAATTTGATGTTGAGTGAGGTTACTGAGAACGCACCCGCAAGGCTGCCTAACGGGTGAGGCACTAAGAAGCATTGAGAGTATTCGGTTATCGGTTATTGACGGATTGATATGATAACTCTTAAAGTATTTGTTAGAACTTTTTTAATTCATTTGAGTTTAATCTTTATATTATCAACATTTTAAATACGCAATTGTTTGATTTAAAAACCATTTCTATGTATACATTTTTTAATAATTAGCCTATGAAGCTTTAATCTCTCATTATAATATTTGTGCAAACTTTAAGATATATCTTCCAAGAGTATCCCAAGTTTATTTTAATGACAAAGTGTTCATTAGTAAATTTTCTTTTTTTTGGCTGCTATTTTAAGCGACCGAAAGTGTCCGTTTAGCAGATATATTATTTTTAAGAAGAATGTGGCTAGATACCCTGCACTTTGACTGCAAAGTAGGTGGCCTGTATACTTGCACTATTGTGATCGGGCCAATGCATTAAACAGGTAGGCTATGTTTCAAAACAAGTGTTTGAAAGTCGAAATCGAACATTTGAACAGATTGCAAGTGTTATTCTCCGAGTTGTCCAGTTTCGTTATCGACGCGTAATTAATAGAATTTGTTAACATTTTCATGCTCTTACGTTTTTGTTTATGTTTACGTTGTTGTATTTTGTGAACGTGCTTGCTGTTTAATTCATTATGTCTTCAAGGCAAATATCTCATAAGGAACTGCATTTTGAAATGGGTAAGTACATTTCAATTGAAGAAAAAAATATCCGTGGCATTGATCATACAATTAAGAAATTAAATGACTTTATGCGCAAACAATTTTTGCCGCACTATTTTATAGGATATAAAAGTTTATAGAGAGATTCTGCACGGTTTGTCGCCAAATACCAGACTTGGTTTATTTTTAGTTTCAAAACAATAAAAAAAATCAGACCATTTAAATCGTTTGCATGTGCTTCCTCAGCATCTAAGCGCTAAAAAATCAAACACCTAATTGATTCTTACTCCCCGTACAGCACAATCGGATATTCGACGTCCCACCGACGTCGGTATCTAGTTTGGGATATCTAATTTGCATGACAATTTGCTTTAAGTGTAATAATTCTGTCAGTGCAAGTTTGTAAAGTATTTTAGTTTGATAGTTTATGTCTACTAGACGGCATAGCAACTAATAACCGAACAAATGTAACTAATAAACAGTCTTAACGCAACAATTAAGTTTTTATCAAGTTGCTTGCATCTTGAATTTCTTAGAATCTCTTGACGGAAAAGTAAATTGACTGCTCTAGTTGGACCTTACTCGGAATACAAATCTAGATGATTCTAGTTAGCTTGAAGGAGTTTTGTCTGTTGACGACATGTCGTTAACTCTTGAAGCTAATGTTACTGACGTCGATTAGCTGCAGATATAACATTGACAAATGATTACGAAGTCCATTCCAGAGACCACAGAAAAGACTGCATCGCGCGCTTTGGTGTTATCTGGTGCGAATTGCATCGGTGCGCGTAGGTGACACCTTTGTCCAGCGTCCAGCTGCTCGATTGTACCCCCATTTCGATGAAGATAAGTGACAAGTGCGCCACGTGATTCGTTTACTGGTAAAGCAAATGCAACTGCAAAGAACAAATGAATAACGGAGTAATAACGAAGCGTTTAATGGTGGCCGGAATGTTGAGAACTGGGCGTTCGATCAGTAGTCAAAGTTTTCTTAGGTTGGCCTTGACTATTAGATTTAGATAGCGGCACTGGTTTGACGGCACTTAACGTGGGATGCTTGTCAGCCAGGAGTTTGCACTGACAATACGCCGTATCTTGTAAGCATTATATTGTAGGCGCGTTATTTGTAGGCATATTAGGTGCAGTGACACTTATCCTTGTTAAGGAACGGGTCCAGCACTATAATAAACCTTTCTTGGAAGTCGAAGAACTATAAATAATTAAAACAATTTTTAAAGAATTACATCGTCGCAACCTTCCGAATGAATCGTTGGAAACTCATATTATGAGAAAACACTTCTATTTGATAATGACCTTGTTGGCATATTAATCCGCTGAACATAGACAAATACATATCAGATGTGCCAACTAGCGTTCGCGACAGCGTTTTATTAACTTGTGGTAACTTATGTAATCGCAGCAAACGCCAAATCGAGTTTGACTCCGGTCACCCATAGCACAATACGGTCTTAGTAATATAACTTTGGAAAGTGTTTTGGAATGTATATTATGTTCTTGGCGGTTGCCCTCACATGCTTGCCGCTCGTAACATTGCACACGTTACAATATTATTGATATTATAATCATAAATATTGGTCCCAGTCTTGGCCTTTTAATTTACTTTCATGAGGAAGGATGAGGAATCTATTAATAATATTAAAGTTAATACAAGTTTGTAAAACGTGTAATATTAGGAAATTTTTCACAGAAATATAAGTAGATATTTCTCGTAGCAATGTTGGAAGAATAATGACGCTAATGTCGGGCTTGACTTGACATTTATAGCTGCGCTGGGAAACGACTGAAAAACGTCCAAGGCTTTGTAGATTTACAAAACGTGCTAGTTCCCTCATGCTGTAATCATAAAAATCATAGTTAGCCTAGGTATTGCCTAGCAACATAGAAGTAGGGAGACCGCCTTTCTTTCATACATTCTTATCTCGTATACACATTAAGATAGGGAACCAAAAAAAACTTGGAATTTCGTCATTACGTCTTTATTTCTCAACATTCTAACAGCAAATTTTGATTAACTTCAAAGTATTTGCCATGGACTACATAGCACTACTTCAAAACAGTTTTTAAATTTATTTAAGGAGATGTCCTTTAAGCTTTTCAGCAATTTCTGTTTCACCTTCTACATAGTGGCAAAACGTTTTCTTTTTATATTCCTTTTAAGTCAAACGAACAAAAAAAGTCATAGTGAACCAGATCCGGTGAATATCGGAGGTAGACAATTGGTGACATGGCACTTTTAGTCAACAATTTCTTAAAGTTTACGCTTTTTTTGCTCGTCTCTGAGGAGTCGTGAAATGAATTTGCCTGCAACCCTTCTCATGTGTAAATTTTCGGATGCAATTTTCTAAATTAAATTTCATGACATTCCTTTCATCCCATAGAGTTGATCAATGGTTTCGCAATGGTCTGTAGAACCGAAGGCATTGATTTTGTCGATGTTTTCATCAGTTCTTAACTTTGACAAAATTCAATGGACATTTATCCATTTTTAAAACGTAAAAACCAATCGGAAACTGTAGTGTCACTTAAGTGAGGATTTCCATAAATAGTTTCAAGCATTACAATAGTTTTCGCGATTGATTTCCCCAATAGAAAACCAAATTCAAACCTTACGTTGTTTTCGACAATTTGCCATTACGTTTTCGCCAAAATATATATAGTTGTTTCACTACAAAACTCTCATAGACAAACCGATTTACTTACAACGATGCAAGATCGTATACTAACACACACACTACCCTTCCTTCCCTTCACCCGAAACTACTTATACGAGATATTTATAGAAAAAACAATAGATTAATAGGGGTAAGTGATATAAATATAATNAATTTGAAATTTATTTATTAAAATTGTTTTTGCGTAAAAAGAATGACTTTATATACATGTAAATATGTGAATAATTGTAATTTTTTGTTACTAACCACAACCGTTTAAAATCGAATCAATCACTCTAGCTGTAAAATATTCAAATGATATTGATAGGATAAGCTAGAGTCTACCCAATCCGCAAGATTATTTGCTTCGTTGTCTAGGTGAACTTACTGTCAGAATTTGTATACAAATTTCTTTATCTAGTTTTGAATATTATTAAATATTTCCAAAAATTTATCGTCTTGACAACTCTCGGTTCACGTGCTTTGTACGGCAATCTTAAATTCATATGTAATTATTATCAAAGTTGTTATTAAAGTCTGTCCAAACCTACACTTCTTTACGTTCAAAGTCATCCCGTTGTCAAGTAAAGCTTGCATAACACTCTCGAAAACATCTTTGTGCGTCTCTAAGTCTAGAGTACTAATAACTATATCCTCTAACAATTAGTATACAAAAAGCATACGGTTCAAACGAATGCCTGATGATTTTATCTACTAATCGTTGCATAGTAGCATCCAAATTCTTTGCATTAAATGGCATTATACGAAACTGGAATAATCTACGACCAGATACGGGGTCGTTTCTTTTGATTATTCCGACAGAGGCACTTGCCAATAAACGTCCTTTAAATCCAGACTAAACTATCTTCTCCGCAAGCTATTCAAAATTGTTCGACATGTACAGCATAGGATACGCATCTGACTTAATAACCACATTGATTGGTCCGGCGAATCATGATTCGCAAAACACGGATAACACGTAGAAAATCCTGCTCCAAATCGTGCACATTCCTACGACAAATCTCCATTTCTGCAATACACAAATGCCAACTATGCACATAACTTAAAATACTATCGTTTTTGTAATGATTACAATTTATTAACCATATGGTTGATATAGAAATTCTATAATTCTATAGTGCATATATATTTGTACTATTGTACTATTTGTACTATTGACTACTACATATACCTACTTGTTCACTGGCTAAGTTGGGAGCGGTTTTCATTACTTCAGATTCGCAAATTAGTTAATAATAACTCAGACTAACAGAAACACTTTCTGATTTTTGTTTGATTTTTTCAACTAATTCAAAAGTTTGATGTGTTAATTTCATATCTTCTTGTCTTCTTTTCCTTCTTCTGTTGTAAGCATCATTCTGCCGGTTCCCTGCTTTACAACCCCTCTTTCCATCTTTTCTTCGAGCTCCCCGGCGCACAGTGGGGCCAATTGTTGAAACACGCAGAACCATGCAAAAATTTTTGCTTTCCAGATACAAATTTAATTGGCCCAAAGCATTAATATAAATCAAAATACAAAAAACAAAAAAATTATAGGTGTAAGAACTACAACTAATTAAAGTCAGAAAATATATTATAAGAACATTTGTTTTTAAAATTGCTCTATTGATCTTATATCAGTCACAATTTTTAATTTAACAACCTAATTTTTGAATTTTTAAGTACATATATTTTTAGCGCGTTTATTGTAGAAATAAAATTCATTTGGCCATCGTATAATTAATAATTAATATTTCATTCGGTGCGTTTGGTTGTGAGGATGGTTGCCTACAATCTATAAAGCCAATTCTTGCAATGCACTGGAAGCGAACGGATGTAAGGAGCGCCAGCCAGATGCAGCGAGCACCATATACATTGCTATAACTTATAACGAAAACAAGATGTTATAGAATTCAAGAATTGTTGAATTGACACTATTTATGAAATATATTTGTGAGAAGCTACAAGTGATAATTGGTATATATTTATACATATAAATTGTTAGATATTTCCTATATTTTAATACGCACATATCAATGAAAAATTAATTTTTAAATTTGATTCAAAGTAATGAGTAGAACAGCTGGAATTCAGCAATTTTGCGCCTCCAAGTGATTGTACCTGAAGCTTGTGTCAGTGTGTAAGTGTAGGTTTACTTTTTAGTGTTAACTTACTGATACATGGACAATACCCAAGGTCAACAGTGTATTTCGATACATTATTACCATAATTAATATTAATTATATCATCGAATTAAATACCCAATTATACATACGTATTTCCGGTACACTTTTTAACTTTGAGTTGTGCATTTCTATTGTATTTATCAATGTTATATATAGCGTAAAACATATAGTTTCTATTTTGTAATTGAGTCGTCAATAAGTGGTAACAGTAGAGCTGCTGTATTCCAAATGCGAAAGCCGTTCATAAGTGATTAAGTTTTTAAGATATTTATGTATAAATTAATACATGACATTTATAGAATGTCTTCACTTTATGTTGCTCTTATAGGAATCATATATGAATACATATTCCAGATATTCAACTCCATAAGCAAAAATTTTGAGAAAAATTTAAGCTTCAGATTAGTCAACGTGAAAAGTGGTATTTGTTTGAGAGCACTCAATAAACTTTAAAAATGTTCAAAAAAATTAAAAATTGCTTATATTTATTCAATATAAAATTGTTGCATTATTATAATTATAATTAAAGCAACTGATCAAAAAACATCATTTTGATCCGTCAACTTGTTATCCAGCTTTTCACCCACGCGGCTGGAACGCTGTATTTATCGTCCTAGCCAACAATAGCTATACAATAAGGAACAAACATGTCAATCGTTTACTAATTCGTTAAGAATGAAGGAAATATGCTTCTCTTAGATTTTCACGTCAAAAAGCTTATTAACCAGAACTTAAACTCTCTTAATTGTGTCAATTCAATTTTTATCATTGGAGTAATACTACCACCATCATACTCTAAAACCTGGTGATGCGTCGAAATTGGTGTGACCCCACCCCTTAGCAGCGATCTTCCACCGACCTCCCTAACTACTTTTCCGTTTACTGAGTCAAAGAGTTAATTGATAAAACTGGTTAGTTTGCTCGCAGCCGCCATTGGGTGTGTGCCTTATCTGAAACATAATGAGATTAGTTTTAGATGGGTTGTAATATCAACATATCTTACCAGTTGATGCATGTCTTATCAAAAAAACCTGTGCTGCCACTTTGATATTCATAACTTGCCTCTTTAATTCGTCCGGATACACATGTTTTAACCGCAGATTGGAATTTTGCCGATGAGCGACATCCATGCTCCAGTTTAAATATTTGTTGGTAATCCTTCCAGAAAGCTTATGCCAAGATGTCTTTGAATCAAAACCTCTGAGAAATCAAAGGGGGGTAAAATGCAAATTAAACTTGAAACATTATCACAATTGTATTTTATAATAAAATTGCTCATACCTCACAGCAAAGAAATATCCATCCACTCCTCTAGAACCCAAAGCAGTTCTTGGGTACTGCGCAACTCCAGCAATTGCTCCTTGCTTCAGTGCAATTCCATCTGACAAACATTAAAATGACAGTGATTTAATGATGTGTCGTCTTTTAACGATCAGCAATTGGAAGTGAGTTCAACTCCAAAATGAAATGTGCACTACATATATAATGCTTTTTGACAATCTGCTGCTGTGATAATCCCTTAATCTTCTCATTTCCGATCGTTTTCACCGAAAGATTGTAACGCTAAAATGCGCATGGATCCCATATGTTACGGACCTGTCTCCCACGCTGAGAATTTAAACACATCTGGTAATTCTTATCATTACGCAAGGGGGACCAACGCGAGGTACAGGCGGTTGTCATGACACTGTTCACCTTACAGGGGTTATTTGTAAAGCATTTGTTTATATTAAGTTTGTATATATAGGTTTGTAATAGTAGAATAAAAGTTAGACTTGAAAAAACCACGACGTTACTACGCTACCCATCGGTCCACATCTTTAACATTGGTCTCAGAAGAAACTTTTCTAAGTTTAGTCTAGAAGCCCACAATATCAGCCCATCAATATCTTGAAATTGACAACGGCTCTTCATCGTCTCGATCGTCCTGCGATCCCGGACCGAACTCAGCAATCTTCAAGTGTCCCTGCATCAGAGTTTTCACGCCTGCCTGCAAGCCTTAGAGAAGATTGTTACGATGGTCAACGCAAAGTAAGTCGAAATTGTTTTCCTATTTTTCTACCCATAACCACGTTGCAATTCTCTGTTGCCAATAATTCGCGGTTATTTACCTACGTTACTTGTTTCAAACCAAACCAAAGCTGGAAACTACATT
>JAODGE020027194.1:0-13914 GCA_027574965.2 Ecitophya simulans
GGGGGGGTTGGGGTGGGGGGGTTGTGGGGGGGGGAGGGGGGGGGGGGTGGAGGGTGAAGGAAGAAGAACGAAGAAGAGCGGGGGGGGGGGGGGGGGGGGGGGGAGGGGGGGACAAGAGAAAAACAGTGGGGAGGATACTGAGCTTTGTCAGAGTGGTTTCTATATAAATGCGTGTGTGTGTGTGTGACCAAAAGCGTCACTCCCCTGTGAGAGGAGGTGGTGCAGGTTTTTGGACGTAATACTTCCTCCCAGTCTCTCTCCCCCTCCTTGCTGTTGCCGCCGCTCTTCTTTTACCAATACGTTCTCTGCTATCGCCTCGTCCTTCAACCCCCCCTCTTTTTGTCAGTGCTGTATACAGGACAGAGAGGTGCGTGCGGTGGGTGAGTGACGAGAGATGGAGGCACAGATGGAAGTTATGGTATCTCTCTCCTTTCCTTCTGTTCCCCCATGCCATTTAATTCGGGAGAGAGTTATCTAATCGTTCCCAGGTGCTTGTGTACTCGAGATGGAGCGGGGGGTGGGGGTGGGAGTCAGGCAGTGAGGCAGCTCAAACTTCAAGAAGAGGACAGCAGCAGCAACAACACATAGACCCCAACTATCACATATAAGCGATAACACAAGTGCACATACACACGCACGCGCCAGTTCCCAGGCGAGTCCGCATCCTTGAAGCCTTGGCGCACAATGCGGGTGCCATTCATTTTTTATCTTTAGGGTTCACGCTCCCTCTCTTCAATTACCTAGCACACCGCCTCACCAGCGAATGAGGTGAGCGAGAGGGCCCTGATTTAAGATCCACTGCTACCACGGTTAGTGCAGCGTAAGACACACCCACCCACACACCTCACTCTAAAGCGCAGCTGCGGGTGGGCATTCTCGGCCAACATTGTAGCCGTCGAAGCAGCACGTGAGCCACTGCCACTCCCACTGACTCAGCGCACGGCGAGTGCGTGGACATGGCTGCTTCTGCTCCCTCTCAGCGGAGAGCACTGCTTCACATTGCTGCACAAAGACCGGCCACTCACGCCAATCCGTCCCATCGAGGG
The DNA here is from genome assembly GCA_027574965.2 of Ecitophya simulans. NCBI lineage: Eukaryota > Metazoa > Arthropoda > Insecta > Coleoptera > Staphylinidae > Ecitophya > Ecitophya simulans. The sequence continues at coordinate 1,047 of JAODGE020027194.1, forward strand.
GGTGGCTGCCGTTGCCGCGGACGTGGAAAGAGGGGACCATTGGCGATCCCGCGACCAGCAGCGTTGCAAGCAGTAATACTGGCCATGGAATCTCGAAGACCTGCGTCAGTGCCAGACGTTGGAGGGCCCACATCGACTTCACAGCTGTCCGTATTGACGCCACCACCACCTCAGCTGCTTGCCCCTCCGCTCGCGCGTTGCTGAAATTGCCACCACAGAAAGCCGGATGCTGGGTGGCAAGATAGAGCTCATGCGAGACCGTCGTGCCAAATACCCCACGGTCGTCTGTGTGGAAAGAGACGTTGGGAATGGCCGCGGTGCTGCTGCTGCTCGTGTTAGTGACCAGCGCCCTGTCTGCGTGTACGTGGTCCATTTTTTCCCAGCGCAGGCACAGCCGCCTGTGTAGGCGCCTCTCCTCTGACGCTGTGTATGTGCCGCTGCCAGGGCTGCACAGCGCCCCCGCGATGGACGGCGGCGGCGGCGCAACATGCGTAGATGAGCTTGTCATCTCCAGCCAGAGGCTCCATATGGTGGCCAGGTGATGCTGGGAAACCTCCGCGTGCCCGCTGGTGAGGAGGTTGCTGGTGATGCACAGCTCCATTGGGTCGTGCGCTGCAAGGATGCGGGCGAGGTGGTGCGAGTCGGTGAACACGAGATGACCCCAGCGGTCAGGCCTGAAGCGCACCATCGCATCCAGTTCCTCTGGGTCTTTTTTCTCGCCACCATGCACTGTCACCGAGACGCGCGCTGGTGGCCATGGCTCTGGGCAGGTGTTCTTCCACCCATACACGGCATCATCACAACTCGTGTCGCTGCAATCCGCACGGGCCTGCTTCAAGGGGACCTCAAATTCCCTGTAATCACCCTTATAGCAGTTACCAGAGAAGTCACAGCCAGTGACCCAACATGTGCGCCGCAATCGCGTGAGCACTTCCCTCCGTGTCCGCCGCAGACACCATTGGTGAAATGCATGCACCTGCTCCTGCTGAAGGGCTCGAGTTAGAGCAACAGTCTCTGTCGCGATCATCACGAGTCCACCTCGATTGATGGAGGGTGTCAAGCGCACATGCATGTGCTGCGTGAGATGCTCGCGGAGACGTGCATATAGGACCGCGAATACACCGTCGCGCCTCATCGTCTCCGCTTTTTCAATAGGGCTGGACAGCAAGTGCTGCTCGGGAAGAAGGAACCCGTAGGTTTCTGTAAAGCCCCTCCACCACCGCGCCGGTGGCACCGCTCGACCGCTGTCATCTCCGAGGATAGGCAAAAGCTCCCCGCTGTCAAAGTCGACAAGCCCACCAGAGAGGACGTGCTCGACGGTGGAGAGGATGGCTTCCAAGTAGTCTTTCTTGGTTACTAATGCGCTGCCCGTGGCCGTCCCTCCGCTTCCCGGCTGCGTGCCGTCTCTCAGACCCTTCTCGTCATGCCTCCACGTCATTCTTGTGCGAAGAGAAGACCGTATTTCCAGCACCAGCACGGACTCCGCGGCGCTGCTGAGCAGCATATCTTGCACTGCGAGGCGGGTGAAGGAGATACTTGTCATGATGCGGTAAATATTGTCAAATACTCTGAAGCAGCTCAACATGCGCTGCCGCGGACTCTCACGCGCGTCGGTTCCCCGATGGTCACTCCCACTGGCGTTGGAGAGAGCGTGTGGGCTTCCTTCGCCCTGCCCACTGAAGAATAGAGCGGCCCCGGCGGAGTCGCTGCCACACAGCTGCTTCTCCGTCCGCGCGAGTAGTGGAGCAGAGATGCTGCCGTTGAGGTGACTGTGTAGGTCCACTTTGGGGATCAGCTCGAGGACGCCTTCTAGCACAGTCTTTGATGAACTGCCTTGATGCGTGCACTCCCTCTGTTCAGGGCCGCTGAGGCGGCGGACCTCTCGTAGGATGTGCGGTTCCACACGTCTACCGTACACCTGCAGCCAACCTGCGTCTTCAGCCATATGGATGTGTGTGTATCCGTGTGTGTGAGAGAGGAAGAGCTGATTTTAGTTTATCAAAGTATGAAGCAGTAAATCCAAGGGGGGGGGGGGGAAGGGAAAGGGATGAGTATCGGAGGGGGGGGGAGGGGTGTGGGGGTGAATCATTCAATGACATATCGAGTACATAGGCATACAAAGGGCAAGTTGTGATTACGATTGATAGAGTGCCCACATCGAGAGCACCCGATTGTGCTTCACCTCGCCAAACTTGCCTGCTGCACTTTTCACTGAAACCAGCCAATTCTTTCCGTTGAACACGACTAAAAACTATTTGTTCACTATCTGTATGTTAGTGCTGACTCTGTTTGGTGCCTTAGAGAGTTTGTCGCCGTCACATCCGCATAACAGAGGTGTGGGGAATGGGGAAGTATGCGTACCACCGCATTGCACCTTAGCCGTTTGATGGTAAGCCATTATAAACGCAAACACTAGGTTCCGTTACTCCTTCGGTTTATGGACGTGGGCATCTACATACGGAGCGCTACTGTGTGTGTACGTGTGCTTGTGCGACTCGCAGTTCTTATCTGCAACCTTCACATGCTGGTTACATACTAGCGCTCATGCACACATACACATATTATCACCCGACGGCACGCACTAAATCAGGACAAACCAATTTTAATGGGACAACACATACACACATACGCGCACACACACACTCGTCCACTGATTAAGCATACAATTTAACAGGCGTGTGTGAATGTAGGAGTGACTTTTGCCTTTTTTGTTATTGGCCACCACCGCCAACAATGTTAAAGATCTGATTGGACACGTACCACTGGGCGCCATCGAGTGCCAGGTGGAACGTATCATTAAACTTGAGTGGGTGGCGTTCGTCCTTCAGCAGCACCTCCCCATTCACGACCACGATCACGCCACCGCTCAGGGATGGTTGGCAGTCAATGTTATCGGTCTTGAATTGGGCCTCGGCAAAGCCAAGGTTAGCGAAGCGAGCCATGATGGCGTCGCCACCCTGCATCTGCTCGCTTTGCCAGGTCATGAGGGAGGCGGGTCTGTACACCGCAGCGAGCTGGGTGCGCTGTGTGGAGAAGAAGTTGTAGTAGTGCTGGACGAATCCAGTGCCGACCTCCTGGAAGGACATTGTCTTGCTCTTTTCTGATAGCTTACGCTGCTTACGGAATGAAATCTAATATGCTATTTCACAGATGTGCGTGTGTGTATGGAATAAATGATAGTAATAGTATAGAAACACCAAAGTACACACGTGGCCCATCAAAAAAATCAAAAACAAAACATGTGGAAAAATGAAAAATGGATTCATTGAAAAGTGTTATTCTTTTGCCCCTATCTGATGACAGCAAGGGCATGCTTCACAGAGAGCAGGAGGTGGAGGAGAGGGAGGGGGGGGGGGCCGAAGAGCAAACGCGAGAGCGGCGCAGGGAGTGCAATAAAGAAGGACACAAAACAACATCTGCGTCCTTGTGTTTTACCTTTCTTTTAAAAAATGCCTTTTGCTTATGTCTGATGAATAATCACAATCACAAATTACGAACCTTTTCGTGCTCTTAGTTAAACGGCAGATATGCTTCGAGCAAACTCGTGAAGCATAGCATCGCGGAGGTTCCCGCGACGGTGGAATCAAGCGGACACCCCAGCATTTGAAAACATTACGACATGAGCGCTGGCGGCTGAATTCCCCACCCTAGACAGAGATTCACTAGAGAAAGCAAATTTGAGTATATGTTTGTGTGTATGTGTGTGTGCGGTTTCACCCTTGTACGCATTTGCTGCGGTCCAATCAAAGAGCACTGGCCAAAGCTCTGCTTCTCTTGGAAGGACGCACACACACACACAAACACACCATGGGATCCCTTGGTCCTCCACCTACTTGTGTCCCTTCTTCACCTTCTTTTCAGTCACTGCAACCACCTTCTTCGTCGCCGGCGTACCTACCGCTTCAGTCACATTCGCCACGCAGCTCCCACTGTTGCGGCTAATGATGTTATTATGGCTCGTCCGCAGTTTGGGATCGGCGTACTGCTCCACGGAGAACCAGCCCTTCGCTTCCGCCTCAGCGAACTGTTTGGGGAAGGCGGCCTTCTCCCACTTGAGGTAGTTGACCACCTGCCGCTGCAGCTGGCGTGCGTTGAGCTGGAAGGGATTGAGCTTGCGGTCAAGTGTCATGCGCTTGAAGTCGGTGCCGTATTTATTGATAAGGTTCGCCACGGTCGAGCCCTCCTGCTCGCTCATTGGGCGTGCGACCTTAGTGGCCTTCTCGTACGCTATCTGGTTTTGCAGGTCATTCTCCTCCTCCAGCTTACGGCGGGAGTGCGGCTTCACCTTCCGCTTGCGCTCCTCCACCACGTTCTTTGCGGCACTCGGATCAATGGAGAGGCCAAGGCGGGTAAAGCTCTGTGCGGCAGTGTTGGAGCCCTCAAAGTACTTTTGGGTGAAACGGTTGTTAATTCCGGCCACATCCACGGCGCGGACGTGGGCGAAGCGGCGCTTGAGATACTGCTTGCGGCCTACGCGAGTAATGGGGATGTTCTTCTTCACCTTCCCCTTAGGTGTGACCTTCAGACGACTCATCTAATCCCAATGATAGATAATAACCACTTAGAATACACATACAGAGAGAGAGAGATGTCAAGAAGGAGAGCAAGAGGAATATCACCCTGTCCAAAGTTATTATGCAACAACAGGTTGCCAACACAAGTTGACTGTGTCGGATGCTCGTGAAGGTGTGTGTGAGTGTGTGAATGTGTACCTTGCCAGTACCGCCCGCACGGGATAATGGAGAAAGAGAGAGAGGAGTGAGTTGGCTCCTTTACTCTGTGTGGGGATGGATCGGAGAAGCGTTACTTCCAGTGATGACAGTAGAAGTTTTTAAACACAAAAATAAATAATCACACACACACACACATACGCGTACATAGCTGACTTATTCTACACTCTTAGACTCGCAATGCGACAAAAGACAAAATCTCTCTCTCTATATAAAGCAATAGGGCACACACACACATACGGATTCACACACAGGCAACTCTCCCGCTCGCTCTTACACGGTCTTACTGCCGCCTGGCTGCCGTCGTTCCTCATTATTAGTGTGCATGTAGGCAGGACCACCACCATAAGCTCCTCTTCCCATCTCTCTGTTTCTCTCTTTACATCGAGTCACCCGCGCGTCACATTAGCACGCACTTACACTTCGAAGAGTTCTTCTCCAGCACATCTTTCCTATCCGTGAGAACCTCTTTCTTCGTATTCTTCCTCACGGAGATGGCGGGTGAGGGGACACTTAATCGATCAGACGCACACCGCGCCACCGTCGCTTCCGTTGTTCTCACCTCTGCCGGATCCGGCGCCACGTCCTGGAGCAACGGGAACTCCCCACCCAATCCTGTTTCATGCTCCTCCATCACCTTCCTTGCACACCCTATCACCAACCCGCACAGGATACGGTTCATTATCCCGTGCGTTGTGCAGACAATATCCTGCAGCGCTGTCTCCACCGTCTTGGTCGCCTTGAGCAGCTCAGCCTTGTCGGACTGCAGCCGCTCCAGTGCCCTGTCATCCTCCGCAGAGTGCGTTTCCATCTCCCTTTCCGCCGCCATGACGTTCCCGGCTAATGCTAATAAGAACTGTGACTTGGAGGTGGAGGCGCCGTAAGTTCCGACGACATTGTCGCGAAGCACCGTGCTCTCATCCATCTCCACCGACTTGGGACTCGCACCGGCGCTGCCGATTTTCTCCGCGGCGACACGCCAAATACGCTCGTAGAAGGAACCCAGCACACCGTCCACTTGTGCAGACGGCCGGCTTGCCGACGTGTTTGAGCAGGGAGCCTCCAGTCCATCCAATGTACCTAAGTCTGTATCGCCAGTGGTAACCGCACAGGCCTCCCTCTCCATGGTTTGCCCAAGCTCCCGCTGGCGCTGCTCAAGCGCCTCCATGACCCTGCGCGCAGCCACCGCGCGGCGCTGCTCCACCGCCTCTTCCTCCTTATGATAGCGGTGCTCGACAAGATCGCACACCAGCTCGTTGAGGCCATCGAGCTGGTCCGGGGTGAGGTGGGGCGGCTGGCTGTCCGGGGGTGCTCCGGCGTCCTCCGGTAGCCTGGGATGCTGCTGATCCGTCGGGTCGTAGTGCTCAATCGCCTTTATGCGCAGGATAAGCGCTTGGCGCAGAACAAACTCCCACTCGACGTTGTTATTGAGAAAGTAAAAGACAATGCTGTGGTAGAGGGTGTGCCAGCGCTGCGACCCGATTGTGCGGCGGAGCATATTCATAATGATCGCCCTGGCGGAGTCTTGGGCCTGTTTCACCTCCGTCTCCGAGGCTGGCACAGACCCGTCGACACGCTTGCCGCGATGCTTCAGTTCTATCAGCCGCACCACACTCTCCACTTCGGTGCTGACCGCTTCCCAATCGACAGCGATGTGAGGCTTACATGCGGCTGGGCACCCCCTCGCTTCACTCTTCGCTGTTCTGTTAGTTTTGCTGCTTGCCTTGTCGCTCGCTCGTTTACCGGCACTCCCAACTTGTACCGCGCCATGGCGGCGGAGGCTTGCGGTGTTGCGTGTGGTTGCAGTGCCGGGCTTGTCGTCGCCGCTGTCCGAGCTCCAGTGGCCGCTCTTCTCCACTACGCCGTACGGTGAGCCTGTGTAGAGACTGGTGAGGTCTCGCAATACAGGCGTAATGTAGTACTCGGAGAAATGCGCAACGAGCAGGTCCATCTGCTCCATCGCTTTCATCCGCGCCCCCACACTGAAGTCAGTGGGTGGGATCTCCTTGATGAAGAGCAGGTGCGACAGGACTATTTCGAGTGGTGCGCCTGGTGCACTTTTCTGAACCCCATCCACGCAGTAGAGGAAGTAGCTGAGGCGGAGCGCATCGCTGTCCAGCTCGCTGAGAGTAGTGTATTTTGCACAGAGACTGCTCACCATCTCCGGATCCTGAGATTGGCGCTGCAGCTCCTGACGGCACAGGCTCGCGTACGGGGAGTTCAAGGTGTCGGATTTCTGTAGGAGTCCATTGCGAGCGAGGTCTGCGGGGACGCCCTTGTCTTTTTGTGCGACTGGGGATGGTGAGGCGGGAGAAGAGGAGGTGGCAGTGGTCATAGTGGCAACGCCAGTCTCGCCCGGTACACTCGGCCCTGGTTTTCTCTCTCTTCTTTTACAGAATGCTATCTCTTCCCCTCGTCCTCCTCCTCTACTCTCACCTAGTAACAATGATATATATATATATATATATATATATAAATAGAAATTCACAGTGACCCACAGAGAGTGAGAGACTCAAATTAACAGTGAACAACAACACACACACACAAAAGAACAAGCAGAAGACAAATATATCAGAAAAAAGGAGAAGAAACACGATTAATGGAAACTCTTGTAGACACTCGAATATAAGAGCAGTTTGCAGCTGAGCAGATCCCCTCCTAGTTAGTACTGTCCTATGTGACGGGATGCTGTGTGATCAAACGTCTTCCCTATCAGTCCAAAGAAACGAAAAAATAGAAAATAGTGAGAGAGATGCGGTTGTTCTACACGTTACCAACCGCGGTACTCGCTTCCTATTCCCCCTCCCCCGTTTCCACCTTGCACAATCTAAATTCGTCCCTTTCACCGGGGAGGGAGGTGAGTGATCTCAACTATCTGGAGCAGCGTTCAAAAGAAAAGAACTGAGAGGCACTGCCAGCTAGAAATATACAAAAAACACAAAAATATCACGAACGAACGCACACACACACACACAGTTGTAACTCTCAGTGAGGCTAGAGTTGAATGCAGGAATAATAATAATATTATTATATATATATATATATATATATATATACACGAAGAAATAGTCTCGAGTACACAACGACAGTGGAGGCTAATAGTGTGGTCAACAGCAAAGAAGAAGAGAAACTCAGATGGTTTCTATTTATACAACAGAAAAACAAACAGCAAAAAAGGAAACCCCCTCACAAGGGAAACGTTAATAAAGTTAGTTACTATAACGACGATTAAAAGGGATGGTGTGTGTGTGTGTGTGCGGAGAGAGTGCTTGCAGTTCCTTTTTTGGAAATCTAAGCGTCCCTCCTGTTAACACAGCTGGAGCACTGTGATACACTTGTGGCGGAGAGAAAAGAGAGGAGAAATGGGGGGGGGGGGTTGTAGCAAAAGAAATAATGGGACTCAATAATAACAGTGAATTGAAAGACTTTACTTATGTATACATATATATATATATATATGATTGATAAAAAGTCAGCTAGCTGTAGGTGGTAAACGCCGCAGAAGGAGAGGGTGAAGTAGAATCAGGTGAACAAATAACCTTTTCTTCGTGATCGATATTATTATTATTATTATTATTATCTGTATGGCCAAGAGTGCTGCGGGAGTAGCAACAGTGGAGAAGTAGTCGATGAGGATCGCCCGTTAAGCGAGCTGCATCCAGCTCATCACCCAGTTTATATGTGGTGATCGTATTTTGAGATTAGGTAAAGCACAATATTAAATAAAAAAAGTGGAAGAGAGCTACATGCACCGGTACTCATGGTACTCCCAATGGGTGGGAAGCGCAAGAAGGGAGAGAGAGAGAGCATATCGATAAGAGTTGTGTGCTCAACAAAAACCACATCCTAATATCATACCAATCTACAAGGCATTACATACAGTAGCACAAACACAAATATAAACTCACACGCTGCAGGAGAGTGTGTGAATGAGGGAGGCGGCTCCACCAGGCAGCATGATACGTATAGATTTCATCCAGATAGTATATTATAATTTTCCATGATCTCAAATGCACAGAGGCACCATCGGCGGCCGACAAATAAGCGCATCATCTACAATTACAAAGGCGAACCAACTACCACAATGTATATATATATATATCAGGACTAAAAACGTTAAAAAGAAACTGTGTAGCAGTGGTATAGAAGAGATTCTAGTCACTCCTGCTGTGACCACACCCATCTCTGCTCTCTGCCTTTTTCACCCACTCCTTCATCCTTTCCATCTGCTTTTTTTAAAATTGCCTAAACGGATACAAATTACATTACGCACACATGAAGCCTCCGTACCAAAGTCTGACTCCATAGATATACACAGTGACGAATACACACACGACTACCAACAACAGCAGCCTCCTTCTCCACGCAAACAACAGCACAGTACCACAAACAATAACCGCTCATAAAAAAAAAAAACTTATGAGGCTGCTCACTGACGCCGACGCCGTATCAGACGAAACCCTTGATCGTAGTAATAATAGCAGGCGCCCTCGTGTGGGGGCTGGACCATGCAAGCATCCATGATCGTAAGCCGCCCCTCCGGACTCGCAGCCCCGCGTTGGATGAGGCTGTGTCTGCGCCGCAAGGAGGGGAAGATGTCGGCGATCGCCGCACCAACGAGTGTATCGGCATAAAGCGGCAGGCTCGGAGGATCGACGGCCGCAGCCGATATGGATGGTGGCATCCCACCGGCAGCGACGGCCGCCAAGTCGGTCGGGGAGGTACAAAACAGCAGTGCCGTCGCCTCCCTAGAAGAGATGCCACTGCTCTTTCGTTTGACGGAGCCACCACCACCACCACCGCCCGTCTCTCCTCTCGTCGAGAGTGGTGCTTTGACAGTCCACATGCGCTTTACATCACGGCGAAGTGTGGCCGTGTCCACTCGTGCAAGGGGAGTGGCAAAGCCCCGCGGATCCCCAGCGCTGCGTCGGTGCTGATACCTCTGGCCAGCAGCTGCTGTGTAGCCACCACCACCACCACTCCTGTCGGACAGCCGGTCCTCGTGGCAACCTATGTTCCCATCGCCGTCCTCCGAACCGTGGTGTGTGCCATGTCTCAGTGGGGTCATCAGCCCCGCCTCCGCCACTATGATGGCACCATTCGCGCGACCACCGATCTCAGCACTGTGACGTAGCCGGGCTCCTTGCCACATTGTATGGTAGGCAGTGACCCCTGTATGTCTGCGGCGCCGGGATGGGCGACCGCTGCGTGGTGTGGCGGTGCCGCGCTCAGGGATGAGACTGCTCGAGGGGCCCTTGGCGCTCAGTGAGTGCCTCTGCGGAAGGGCGTGCGTGTGGGTACTCGTTATCCACCGGGGCTGCGGGCGGCGATGATGATGATGACACTGCTGCTGTTGTTGCTTTTGCTGTTGTTGTGAGACGCGGCGATCTTCGTCAAGGAGAACATCTGCGAAGGATTCCACAGGGGATTGTCCGAGGAGATGCCGCGCCCCCTCTTCTCTAGAGAATGAAGATGCGTAGTCCTCCGCAGTGCCGCAGCTGCGGTGCTCCACCGCGCACCCCTCCGCCGCCTGCTCGCGCGTTGCCGCGGGTGGGGAGGGGAGGCCACCACCCTCCTTGCCGTGTAGAGACGACGCACCCCACGGGGCCTGGGGCGGCCTCGCAGTGTCAGGTGCTGGCCCTCTGTACGAGGAGGCCGGCGACTCCATGTGCTTCGCTCCGTGTGCATCGCCAGCAACTTCCCCTCCTCGTTGCGCTGTCCCCGTTGCCGCCACACCCGAAGCCCTCTCCTCCAGCGCCGCTGGCCTGCACACGAGGTCCAGTGGTGATGAGCGTTGCTTCGTGTCGATGAGAGGTGCGTGGCTGCTAATGTCACGGCTGTTGGCAGTACCAGCTGGGTGGTGACGGCTGCACTGCGCTGCGGAGGTGGACTCTTGGTGACGCAGGTGCTCAAGGTAGGTTGGGTACGACGCCATTGTCTCATCGATACGCGCAGTGGTAGTCATGGCTGCGGACTCCCCTAGGAGGGGACTGAGGCGGTGGCCATAGGCGTCACCGCGAGTACGCTGATACGGGTCCTGTGTGGGCCGGGATGGGGTGGAGATGATATTCCCCGCCAGCTCGTGGCGATGCCGACGCAGACGTCGTGATCGTATCGTTTCCTTTTCCACAGTTTGTAGCCGTTCCCTCTGCAGGTGAATTATATCCAATAGATTGCTTTCCACCTCAGCTAGTAAAGAAGCAGACGAGGAAGACGTCACTGGAGAGTCTCGCCCAAACGTCCTGGGAGCTGCCGGGTTAGGTGAGCGCCACGCTGCTGGAGAGGCACGCGGGTGCCAGAGAATTTCATTCGTCCTTGGCCTATTATTTGGCGTGTCGTCTGCCCAGTTCGCATCAACATCCTGTGGCGACCCTTTGTGAGGGGAGTCCACCACCAGCAAGCGAGCGACATCGCCCATCCCGCCTTATCGGGTTGCTATGATGCACCTACACAATTAGTCCTCTCAATCTTCACCTTTCCCGTTATTAATCCCAGTGAAGAAGAGAAAATAAGGCAGGACAATAAATACAACCACAAACAACACACTCAAGTTATAGTAGACGCTCGACTGCCTGAATTCTGTTGCAGTATATATATGTATATATATCTATGTACTTCTGTGTATATGAGTGATGATAGCCTTGCAGTGAGTCATCATACTGCGAGTAGGAGCGGGGGAAAAGAGGAGGAGGGGGGAGGATGTATATTACAGCACGTGGGCTGCCCGGTGTCGGTGGATGCTAGCATGCATGTGGCTATGCTTGTATTTCTCCACCCCTCCTCGGTGCTATGTTGTATGATGATGTCCACCGTAAGATCACAGACGATACACAGCTGTACAGGCTTGTAAAGATACCAGCTGCCATGGACATTGTCCATTGCCGCCATCGCACCTTTCCAGATTTCAGCGTAGCGATGCAGTGGGGGGGGGGGGCCCGCCACAGAGAAGCCGCTGCGTACAGACACCCAATGAAATCGTTATCAATTGGAAGCCCCAGAGACCGGGGTAAGAAAAGCATGCGCGAGAAACCTCCCATCCACTTTTCCCTCTTTTTCTCGGTTGCGCATATCGTCGGCCGACTCCTTCACAAACCTGCTGCTCTCCCCCCTCCCACTGACGGTGCTGCCGGCACTTCCCTGACACGTCCATTCGGCTATTGCTTTCGTTTCCTCCTCTTGCTGCCCTTCATGGCGGAGAGGAGAAGGGGTGTAGGTGGGTGGGTGGTGACGGGCGACAAGTGCTCATTTCCATCAGGAGTCTGGCAAGGGGAGGAGCTTTGCGCATTCGAAATAGGGACTTACATCGAGAGCTGCTAGTGACGTGGGGAAGTGAGAGAATGGGAAAAGAGACAAGTGCGTGCATAAAATTCGATTAGCAGGAGCAGGTTTGTGTGTAGTGAGAGGATCATGTCTCCCCCGCTCTAAACGCCAGTATTCGCTACCACTGTCACTTTTTCTCCTCCCACCCCAAATTTCAAGAGTAACAACAGTAACAAAAGAGAGATCAATTATGGGCCACGATCCAATCACCATCGGGTGTTGAGCGTATAATATCCCACGGATAGCCATATATACGCATGCGTGAACGTAGTAGGCTGGGTGATGCGAGGAGGTGATATAGGGTAATCACGTCTGGTGAGGGCAAATTCGCTGACAATCGTTCTCCATGCAGTGTCAGAGAGAGAGAGACTACATACAGACACTCACAGCGTAGCTCCTTCCGTCACCTCCTACTTATCATATTTTTCCCCACATGCTTCCAAACATCATTCAGTAGAAAAGAAATGTATATATATATACACTGAAGGACATTTCAAATAACAGGATCAAACAGATATGCGCGCCGCCATTCTCTTATATCTATATACCCCTTTTTTCGTTAGTGCGTGCGTGTGCTCTGTTGATTGATTCCTCTCTTATAGGGATGTGTACTGCTTCCCGAGGGCGGCCTCGAGGCTCTTGTGGCCATCCGCACCTACCTTGCCGCCGCTCTTCACCGTCAGCAGGTGGATCTTGAAAACGAGCGTGGCGTTGGGTGGGATCACACCACCAGCACCGCGGGAGCCATAGGCCAGACTTGGGGGCAGGTACACCTCCCACTGCTCACCCTCCACCATGTACTGAAGAGCCTCGGTCCA
>JAODGE020027213.1:0-18690 GCA_027574965.2 Ecitophya simulans
AAAATCACAATGGCACACGTCGCGTCTAGTAATTCGTGAGTTCTCGTCGGGAATTTTTAGGGATAATACAAATGTTCTTAGTGCACTGCGTTGTTCCGCCCGGAGCTAATGTTCGATTTCATTTGCTATTGCATTCGGTTCGTCTTATTCAATAATTGCCGCGTACGTCGCGTATTTCTTCGTCGTGCAATCTTCATGTAATTTGGAAACATTGTTGTGTTTTATCAATGTTCCATAAATTATTAAAGATTAGATTAAATCTACTTTATACTGCGCCTTAAATGTTTATTTTCCGTGTTTTTTAAATATGCATTCGAAATTAATTAAATTATAACGTCAATAATGCGTGTTGTGATTTAATTAATTTCGAATATATTTTTTTAAAAGCTGAATAAATTAGAGATATAAATATAAGTTCCAAGCACGCCTGGTAAAGACGTCCAAGTGGCGTAGTGCGCCAGGTCGCACGGTTAGGGTGCGAGCCGACCCGGGTTCGATTCCTGCCAACGCTCCGTTGTTTTTCTGAGGAAGCCGCCGGCAAATATTCGGACATTAATTCTAAGTCCAAATAAATAAAAAATTTCGCATTATAGCAACAATTGATGCATAAATATAAGTTTCATCTTCGTCAAGCAAGGACGCTTTGATGGCGTAGCGCGCTTAGGCGCACGGCTGCGGTGCGAGCCGACCCGGGTTCGAGTCCCACATTCACCGTGCATTTTTCTGAAAAAGCCGCCGAAATCCACCGAACGTCGCGCGAAATTACAGAATCCGTAAGGAGTGATCGAAAACACAAAATAAATCTGAAATTTGAAAGATAATTCTAACAGTAAGTCCAAATATTTGGATAAAAATTTGAATAATTCGTATTGATTCGGAATGATTCGGAACTTCCCCACCTCAAAAAATAATAATCCCCACCTGAAATTGGGCCGTAATGGCCGAAAAATCTGGAGGAGACGGCAGTCGATAGGTTGGGCCGGGAGCGATTAGACGCGCCGATCATCGCGATCTTAAGGCGACGCCGGAGGCGTCGCCCAACACAGAGCGAGACTCCGACGATCTTACCAAAACGAAAAGAAAATTTTTACTACCCACTACTTTCGTCTTTTTCTCGTTCGCCTTTCTATCCCCAATCTCTTGTTTCTTGGACACTTCCTATTGTTCATGTATTTCTTATGGACGGTTCTTATATATTCGGACTTCGAATTATTTTCCGAATTTCCGATTTATTTTGTGTGTTCGATCACACTTACGGATTCTGTAATTTCGCGCAACGCTTGGTGGATTTCGGCGGCTTTTCCAGAAAAATGCACGGTGAATGTGGGATTCGAACCCGGGTCGGCTCGCACCGCAACCGTGCGCCTAAGCGCACTACGCCACTAAAGCGTCCTTGCTCGACGAAGTTGAAACTTATATTTATGCATCAAAGCTTGCTATTATGCGAAATTTTTTTATTTATTTGGACTTACAATTAATGTCCGAATATTAGCCGACGGCTTCCTCAGAAAAACAACGGGGCGTTGGCAGGAATCGAACCCGGGCCGGCTCGCACCCTAACCGTGCGACCTGGCGCACTACGCCACTTGGACGTCTTTACCAGGCATGCTTGGAACTTATATTTATATCTCTAATTTATTCAGCTTTTAAAAAAATATATTCGAAATTAATTAAATTATAACACGCATTATTGGCGTTATAATTTAATTAATTTCGAATGCATATTTAAAAAACGGAAAATAAACATTTAGGGCGCAGTATAAAGTGGATTTAACCTAATCTTTAATAATTTATGGAATATTGATAAAACACAACAATTTTTCCAAATTACATGAAGATTGCACGACGAAGAAATACGCGACGTACGCGGCAACTATTGAATAAGACAAATCACATGCAATAGCAAATGAAATCGAACATTAGCGCCGGGCGGAACAACGCAGTGCACTAATAACATTTGTATTTGTATATATAAACATGGAATCGAATGGCAATAACCAGTTTTGCTTACAACTTGGTATTATTATTGATTATTGGCAAATGTGCAAAGAGGTACATCTTTGAATAATGCTCGTATTTGAATAATACCACACCTGTAGTAACAAGCGTCCTCTGTTAGATAATAACTAAACCATTTTTCCTTTATAAAAATTACTAAAGCGTTACTAGATTCTCGACTAAAACTACAAGTCCTTCAGCCAAGTGTGCTAAATTCACGAAGTTAACACTTACGCCTTTTCTTGCAGTCCCTATAGTCGCTATAGTCTCTAATCCCCAATGTGGTACAAACTCTAGTACTACAATGGACATTGTCAATTTGATGCAGTCTATGTCTCTTAACGTGCCCGAAGATCCGCAAGACTCCGCATTCCGTCTCAACGCTTGCATTATCAACGAGCATCACACCGACATCGTCTTCGCCGAATTCGCAAATCGCTGCATGATTATTGCGACCCAGCACGAGCGTGCCGGTAGTTTACTGCGCGTATCCGTCGAGCAAGCCGAACCGGACGCATTCGTCGAAGGCACTCAACCAGTCTACACTGTGCAAGTACTCTTTGGAGTGGACAATCCTGAGCAACAAGCAGTCGCCCGATATCTCGCTGAACAACTAGGACTGAACAAAACATTGATGACATTTCTGAATCTCAAAGACTATTCTGTAACAACAGTAAGAACATTGTTAGCTGCCTTGCAGGAAACACGTAAGAATGGCGCTCACTAAAGTAAAAGTAGCTGAAGCTTTCTATGGGCAGCTCGTTATTGGTCCACCTGCATCAGGAAAGACGACTTATTGTGCTAAAGTTTATGAATTCTATAAAGACAAACTGAACAGGCAGGTGGCAGTAGTAAATTTAGATCCGGCAAATGAAAACATGGAATATCAACCATCCATAGACATCATGCAACTCATCAGAGTTGAAGATGTGATGGAAAACTTAAAATTAGGACCAAATGGTGCACTAATGTACTGCATGGAATATCTAGAAACAAATTTTGATTGGCTTCTGAGCAAGCTGTCATGCATAAAAGATTGTTACTTGATCTTTGATATGCCTGGACAAGTTGAACTGTACACACATCACAATGCCACCAAAAACATCTTTCAAAAACTTGAAAAACTGAGATATCACTTGTGTGCAGTCCACATGATTGACTCACATTATTGCTCCGATCCTGCCAAATTCATCTCCACATTATTGCTTTCTTTGTCTACAATGTTACAGATTGGTTTGCCACATGTGAATGTATTAAGCAAGGTATAAATTACCCAAACAATAATAATTCATATGTAGATATTTAAAACATTTCTTTCTTCCAGGCTGATCTGCTGAAGAAGAACTCTGAGAAGTTGGACTTTGGCATAGATTTCTATACAGACGTCCTCAACTTAGAATACTTACTAGAACTACTTGACGACGGTCCTTTTACGAAACAGTACAAGAAACTTAACGCTGCACTAGTGTCTCTGGTGGAGGACTACAGCCTGGTGAACTTTATACCTCTGGATGTGTCATCAGACAAGAGTCTTCTCGCGTTAAAAAGCGCCATCGACAAAGCCAACGGGTATGTGTATGGCAGCGGCGAGGAACGAAGTATTCAAGCATTGCTCTCCTGCGCGGTTGGCGCACGAACAGAATCTGAACGGTTTGACTCCGATTTCATGTAATGTTTCTTAATATTACAATAAACAAGTATTTGGAATTATAACAAGTCTCGTGATTCACCTCAAATTTGTTACTCATTGTCAGCACAATTGTTTGCTACAATTATAAATTTCAAAACTGCTCAGGGTTACAATTGATTTCAACCAACAAAAAAGTTAGTCTTGATTAAGTTCAATTTTCAACTTAAATTCAATACTTATTTATTTAGTTTATGTTATACTTTATTGAAATTTATTTATGCAAAAGTTTTTAGCAGATATTTATTTGTTTGGATTTTTTCAGTTCTCTTTGCCTTTTTGTTTGGTGAGTTGAGCTCGGAGCTGTTTGTTGAAGTCATCTTCAATATTGTCATCCTCCCAGTTGTCTTCCCACACGCTAATATCCTGCTCATCCTTCTCCTTGCCAGTCCAATCTGTTGATGACACATCAAATAAGTACACAAATGTTGGTGAAAAGCGTAAAATTAAGTGAAAACATGCATCAGGTCTACATAACCCCACTATTCAAACTACGATCGTAATTCGATATAAACGACGTACCTTCGACTGGAAACTCTTCGAATTCGTCGTCCTCTTCGAGAACGCCAAGATCGAGCTTTGGTTTCTCAGCAGCCATCGTATTTATTGTAAATTTTGGAATCTATCGGCAGAAAATTGTCGACAACAGCGAGATATGACTTGCGACTTGCTACAGTGTCAAACGCTCCGTCAAAAGTGGGAGCACTTAAAACGTAAATCACCAGAATGTCACTAGACTTAAATATAGTTCGCAGCCGGTGGATGGCGCTGCATATACGATTTTGACATTATTCAAACTTTAAGTGCGAAAAGGATCAACTAGACGATACCAACACTTAACATATTTATTGTAATATTTTGGTTTTCAAAAGTTATAACATAGAATTCTTGGTAGTGGGTTGTTTTTTCGCCTTACATATAATAGAAATAACACCTGATATACTTAGTACAGACTAGCATCAATATCAATTTCTTGTATCACATAACACTAAATTCAATATATTACAAAATATACGTGTGTTTATGTAATACGACTTAAGCTAATTAATTTTCATATAACTCCTTTATTCTTACACAGGTAACCTTTTATCCGGACGTTCCAAACTCGAAAAGCAAATTCTTCTCATCTCAAGATTGTCAAATATTTCTAAGCAGGGCTCAGATTTGTTAGAAACATTTGCCAATCGATGCAAACGCCTCCGAATTCTTGCCACAAAGTTACTATGTACACATCAAAACTTTGCAACAAAAATACATAGCGTTGCCGTTCTATTTTTAGAAAATGAATATTTACACTCTCACATTCTCCTAAGCGTAACATCTATACAGATGACATCTATACAAAATCTAATTCGAGACAAAAGTAAGTTTCTCACATCAAATGTAACGCTCGATCGATTGTGAATGCAAAATATACAAAGTACAAAGATCGGTGACGGTATGACAATCCTATTGTAAGTTCATATTTCTTGTGGAGCTGCGAGTTTTCGGTGTGTAAATAAACATTCGGAGAATCAGAGTAATCCACTGTCCATTATACGGCAGGAAATAACATTTTCAGTTCGGTTTACGTATCGTGTCGTCGACGCGCTTAGAGCACCGTCTCGTTGGTACACGTTCGCGGCCCATTCACCAGGGAGTAGCGCGACGAGCCACCGTTGCGGTTCGTGGGCGTTCCGCGGATGAAGAGCTCTTTGAAAGTTTCGCGAAACTGTCGCGACATGCCGCAGTAGATGGCGAAGTTGATGGGGTAACTGACGATGATGAGAAAGTTCGTGAACAGTATGAGCACGTGGGCGACGTAGTAATTGAGGAAGAAGCCGAACACGCTGCACATCACGTGCCACATCGTCACCACCGCCAGCGGTATCTCGACGATGAGGAACACCGTGACGACGACGATCAGCATCAACGTCGTGCAGTTCGAGTCGCGCAGCTTCTTGCATTCCGACTTCTGGTTCTTTTTCGACAGCAGCAGATCGCGACGTTGCTGCGCCTGCCGCAGCGCGCGGAACAGCAGGACGTTCAGGACGACCAAGGCGATGCACGGCAGCAGATGGACGAAGATGATCCGGAAGAGGAAGTACGACAGGAAGTAGACGTCCATCGTCACGTACTCGATGATCCAGTCGGCGGTCCGGGCGCTGCAGACGTTGGTGGAATGGCCGTTCCATAAAATCACTTCCTGCCAACACGAAGCGTTCGATTATAATTGCGCGAAAGTTAATTTCAACTCGCGTCGCGCGCGCATGTAGCAAACTGTCGGCAGTAGCGCGAAATAATTGAGACGTCATTGGCAAGCCGTACGACGAAAGTTTTACTGCACTCGGCTTGCAATTACCGGCCGGCAACGGCCGAATTATTGAATTCGTCCGTTCGATGTGATTATAAGCGTTTGACGGGCTAATGCGAGCGCCGCACAACTTTATAACAACTTGCCGACTGCATTTACTTCCATTGTGTAACGGAGCGCATTTGAATACAATCCAAATTTCTATTAACTCCGCCGTTGTCAGGTCCACTTTAGTTACGTAATGAACGTGCCGCGAGTTGGCAAATTTATTGTTATGAGAAATGCGACGCGAAACGTGCGTCGCATTAACACGCATCTATGACGCGAAAAAGGCGGAGGCGCCAACAAGGACGACGAAGCGCCACGAAGTTCATAATTTAACGGCAACTTTACGACCGCTGCGACGCGTCGCATTTTAACGGCGCGGAAACGTGAAATACGTAGCGAACGCGTCGTCCTTAACGAAACGGAACGCATGCGAAGCGATGTGTCTAATGCGCGTAATGTGCATGCGGCACATGTCCTGTCGGGAGGAGCACGGGAACGGACGGACCGACACACGCGCACGAAATAAACTGGTTTTATCATACTCGCGCGCTCGAACGCGAAGACGAGAACGGCGCGAACGACGAACCGATGGCGGAACGTCGAACGTCGCCTTGTTATTATTTCCAGGACACGCCGGCGACGACCGACGGCGTTGTTATCTTCATTTTATCCGCGCCGAGGAGGACGCGCAACGCGCGCGTTTAATACGCCATTAATGACGTCGGAAACGAGATATTGCCGATAACGCCAACGGTTTCGAATGCACTGCGAGGAATGAAACTTTACGACGCGCTGTTGCAGGACGCAAATTGGAAAACACCAACACCAACCTTACAAGTGATGATTTGCTCAAAGAATTTCGTAGTTGGCGGATATCAGTGCGATTTTATTTGGACGTCGTAAATAATTAAATGTCTGCGTATTTCGGGAACGTTGAGAACCTAGCCCTAGATTTAGTAGCAATAGATGGCTTTTATGGAAAATTAACATGAAATAATTTTCAAGCGCTTACACAGATAATTTGTCGTGCAGTTATGCATATGCATGTGTGCTACGTCTAATCTAAGCACAATTCGAAATTTTTTAGGCGTGTCGGTCAAAAATGACTTTAAAATAATAAAAAAACGCATGTCCATTTAAAATGCTTGGAAAATTGGCTAAAATGGCTGTAACTTGTGATTCAGACAATTCGTCGCCCAGATAAACACTGGCACATATGTAATTTTGTATTACCTTTCGATTGAGCCTAAGCACGATTCAAAAATTCTTGAGCGTGTCGGTCAAAATTAACATGAAAGTAAAAAAATAGTGCCCATTTAAAACGAATGGAAAAATGTTCATACAAACTAAATTGTTTACAACTTTTTATGTAGACAATTCGTCGCCGCCTTAAAAACAGTTTAAGAATCTGCGTTTCCTCACCTTTCCAATGGCGCCAAGCGGTCAAAATTAACTTTATATCAAAATTAACTTTATAGTGCATTCTGCAACTTTGTTAGTAATCATCCGATTTTCATCGGAAAGTATCCGCAGATGCTGGAAACGTGTCTCGTCTCCGGCATGCTTCGTCCAGTCGATTAATTAAATTTCGGCGCGCACAAAGAACGCGAACATGATGACTTTGCCATAAATTAGCCCGCTTCGAACCGTTTTGAAATACATTCCGGCGACGAACGCAGCCGAGTGGAAGTGACGCGGCAGTGTAACGAAATTCGATTATTGTTAGCTCTTTGTCGGGCCACACACACGAGAAAAGCCGTGGCGTGGAAGCGAGAGAGAAAGAAAGAGGGAGAGAAACGACTCGAGCTCGTCTCGTGCACTCGAAACGCGTGTGCTAAATTTAGGATGGACGGCAGGAGACGAGCGCGCGCATTTATTAAGACGCCCGCAACGAAAACTCCGGCGACTGTTTGCGGCCGAGATGGGTGGCGCACTTTCCAGCGCCGCGCCGCGTTCCGACGTCGGTCTGATTCACTTACGGCGCACCGCGCTAATTATTCGTAGCCGCTGCAACCGGAATTAAAGCGTAATCTCCTTATTAGTTGCTATCTGCGGTGCCAGAGCAGGCGCGACACCAGCCACTCGCGGCTGCATCCTGCAACGCGGCGGAGCAGGAAGGTCGCAGAAAGCTCTGCCGGCGTGATATATCGAGCGCACTCGCAGCGTCATCACAGAAAAAGGACATCGCGACGCTAATTTATCCTTTTACGTTGTTACCGCGACGCGGTCCAAGTCTACATAAATTGATTTTACGACCTTCGCCCTGACAGTAATCTACGCGCGTCTGGGCCGGTTATTAAACGCAAACTTTCATCAATGTTGGAGTGGGAGGATGTGCGACATTAAGTCTATGATTTATCGCGTGCGAGTAATTCAACTGCGCGCCGAAGATCAATGTGCAAGCTTGCAATTTGTAGAAAATTAGTAGAAATTGGTGGTATTTGCAACTAATGCTTGAAAGAGGTCTTTTTGGCACGAGTAAAGTTTTGGAACGCGACCAGGTGGGCATTTTTTGACGGCTCTGACTGTAGCACTGGGTTTACTGAAAACCATTTATGGCGTACTCGAGAAATAAGCATAATCTGTCGATTATGTGATCAATGCCCTTCTAGCGGCCCAGAAAGCCACGCCAGATGTATCAAACTAGAAACACTCAATCGACTAGAGTATATCGATTTGTATTTTGCTTTCCATTTTTTTTGCTATCCCCTTTGCAAGATAGCTCTTCGTGCACCACATGAACCAAAGTGCACTTTTGCAACTGCTCGCAGCAAAAAAAAGTTGACGGGAAAAAAGTGCTATTTTACAGCGATGAGAAAATTAACGCTTATAACGCGCTTACGCAGATAATTCGTCGTGCAGTTATGCACATGTATATGTGCTACGTCTAATCGGCTTTCGATTGCATTTAAGCACAATTCGAAATTTTTGGGCGTGTCGGGAAATTGGCTAAAATGGCTGTAACTTGTGATGCAGACAATTCGTCGCCCAGATAAACACTGGTACATATGTAATTTTGTATTATCTTTCGATTGAGCCTAAGCAAGATTACAAAATTTTTGAGCGTGTCGGTCAAAATTAAAATTAAAGTAAAAGAATAGTGCCCATTTAAAACACATGGAAAAATGTTCATACAAACTTAATTTACAACTTTTTATGTAGACAATTCGTCGCCGCCTTAAAAATATATTCAAAATCTACATTTTTCCAATGGTCGTAAGCTTGATTTGATATTTTTTGGGCGTGTTAGTCAAAAATGACATTGAATAAGCGACTACGTGCCCAATTAAAATACATGTGAAGTCTATTTTGGACCTCAAAAATCGGTAATGACTTTTTATGCAGAAAATTCGTCGCCGCCTTAAAAACAGATTTAGAATCTGCGTTTCATTATTTTTCCAATGGTGCTAAACATTGTTCCAAATTTTTTGGGCGTGTCGGTCAAAATTAACTTTATATCAAAATTAACTTTATAGTGCATTCTGCAACTTTGTTAGTAATTATGCGATTTTCAACCGAATTCCAACCGAATCGCCATGAACATTAAAATCAATTGATTTACAAATTGGTGGTGCACTAGTTGCAAAAACGACTATTACGGTGCTCGCCATGAAATTGTAAAGAATTAAGAGGAAAACATTGAAGTGCAGATTGAATGCGCGCGCGCGGGCGAACGAAAACGTCCGCGCCGGCGACGCATAAAGATGCTTGATTATCGCGCCACGTGATTGCCCACAGCGGCGGACAGACCGGAAAGGACGACGAGGGCGGACCGTAAACCGGCGACATTTATTTCAATCACGTTCCGCCGCCTCCGCCATCGGCCGGCGCTAATTGATCGCGACTCACCCCCTCGAAGTCGTTCTCGAAGAGCCGAATGCTCTGGTGCAGCGCGGCGACGATCATGATGTAGCCGACGCCCTTGTACACGTTGGGCATGGTGCAGAACTTGCGCGCGAGCGGGGCGTGGCAGACGTAGATGTAGCGCTGGACGGCCAGCGCGAGCGTCAGCCAGATGCTCGCCGTGTGAAACATGTTCGGTATGATCTGCGAAGTGCGAATCGCGGTCAGAGCATCGCCGGGCGGCCGGGGCGCCACCCACCTCGTGCATGACGTTCCAGAAGTAGCACACGCTGATCGGCCACAGCGGCTTGTAGTGGTTGCCGAAGGTGTACATGTAGATCAGCCACGGCGCCGGAAAGAGCAGCGTGAACATGTCGCAGAGCGCCATCGCCATGAGGACGACGTTGGTCGGCGTGCGCATGTGCCGCTTGCTCAGCACGACGACGATCAGCGTGTTGAAGATGATCGTGATGACGAGCAGGAAGGGCATGATGTAGCCGTACATCGGGACGGCGTAGTTGATGGGCATGACGTTCGTGACGTTGATGTAGGTGCCGTTGTAGTAGGTGACGTTGCCGAACGCGAGGCTCGGCGCGGGGGCGGCGCTCGTCTCGTTGGCGAACGTGTCGTTGACGAACGACGACACGGTCGACATCTCCAGCTCGGCGGTGTCCGCCAGCATTTTGTGTCGAATTTGTACGTCGCTGCGAGCGGCCAGAAGTGACGAGGAGTTGTGCGCCCTCGGCCCGTGGTCCATGTTAAGCCGTCGCGGAGATTAATCGGCGTTCATGTCGCTCCTGCGATGAGAAACAAACAGAGCCGCTTCAGTCCTTCTAATCTACAGACGCCGAAATAATATCACATTTCGGCGCGTCGAAAAATCCACGGAGATCTATTTTAATTACCCTAATAGACGCGCGACGCTTGTTGCGCTCGGCTTGCTAATTTTATTCATGCGAGGATTAACATGTACCAGAGTTTACCACGCGAGCTTTTAATGCACTGAAACTCGTTACGTCGTGCTGCACGCCGCACGAGCAAAAAAAAAAGTATAAATTAAAGTGTCGTTGACAAAGTGTTCCGGAAAACTAACTCCTGCGCTGCGCGTCAAGAAAGAAAAGAAAATATCGCAGATGAAAAACAATTCGCCTCCCTCGGGCCAATCGACCGTTTGATTGGTTCGTTTCGAAAGCAAACAATTATCGCATTCCTCTACGGATTTAAGTTCTCACATCAGCGCGTCACGTCTGCGCTCCGGCAAAGCTCTCGTTTCCGGGCGCGGTGCACGTAACGCGGCGTCATTGTTGCGATTTGATATAATCCTCGAAACGTGCGAAGATAGCGGAATGTTTTCCGAAGTTACTTAAAAATCGCGTCGAATCGATCGAACGCGAAACGAGCAGCATCATAACAAGATGGCGTCGCGGTAAGCCCCTCAACCTTGCGCGCATCCGCGCATGGAAATTGCCGAACTTCGCGACCGTCTCGTACGCAATGCCGAGCGCGAAGAAGTCGAACCAATGTACTCGTTTTCGATTTCGATTTCGGTGTCGTCTTATTTCGAATCCGGCGCCACGGATTCGGAAAGGTAATCTAAACTCGGCCGCTTTGTGCAAATCTCGAAAGAGCAGAAATAACACATCAAAGAATTTCGGCGTTCGGTGGCGATTTGGCCATTCGAAAAGTTTACATTCGAAAAGTTAAAAAATAAACAGAATCGAATGCCATAAAAGAAAATCTCCGTCGACGGCGAGCGTCGTCAAGGTAGTTTTCTTTGGGGCACGACGCGCCCGGTTCGTGCAACACTCGGCATAAATTGGAAACGAGTTTTAATCGCCGCGCATAAAAGCAGCGAACGTGGGCATTAGCGAAGGCGGTCGAAGCGTTAATTTCCTGCTGGCTGCGTTTTAATTTTACGTCATCTGTCGGCAGCCGCCGCCCCTCGGCCTGCAACAGACGCCGCCGCTCGTCGTTCGCACTTTATCGCGCGATTAAAAGTAGGTGTCTCGCAAAATCGTCACATGCAGCGCGCCGGCTGCATGTGGGTTGAAGTGAAAAATCATTTTGCGCGCTGCGAAATCCCACGCGCAAAATCCGCAGCGTCGGCAATTTGGAAAATAATTAATAACAGTTTTCCCGTCGCGACGATTCGTTCGCAAAAGATTTTCGAACGACGCGCGCCGAATTCCTGCCGGTTTGCAACGCGTCCGGACGAGCGGCAAATATCTGCACAGTGAGGTCGCACAAGTGCATCGTCGCGCATCATAGGAGACGCTCTCGCCGCCGGCCGTTCGGCGATAATTCACTTTCGAGCTGGGAGGGAAAAAATCGCGCAAATCGACGCGTGTCCGAGAAGAGCGGCCATTACGGCGCAATCGTCCGAAGAGCGCACGAAGGGAATGCGCGATCGACATATTTTCGCGTCGGGCACTTTACCCAACATCCGGCGGCAGCCGTTACCCTTGTTGCCAGGCGCTGTACCAAACCGAACGCAGCGCATTTCAATCGAATGTAATTTCTGTAAGGTCAGAGTTCGAACCGGCAACGCCGATCGGTGCATTCGCGGAACGAAAACAGAAGAAAATATAAACGTGCCGACGTCGTTTCCGAGCACGACTTATGAAACTTTCATCGTATTTCAGTGTTCGCCGGAGATTTTTTTTTTGTTTGGAGCAAGCCGACTAGTTTGAGTCGCGTTGGAATCTCGTTAGCGGACACTTACAAGTTATTACTATCCGGAAGCCGGTCGAGACGGGCGCGAGCTAGCCACGTAATGGCCTTAATGAAGATGAACAAGATGTCACTTTGTCCAGGCGCTTAGCCGACGACGATGGCAAGATCTTCGGTCGGCAAGTTACGTTCGCGGCGTTCGGTTTGAATTTCAAAGTTCGGCGCAATTCGGGTCCGCGCTAATTATCTCGGGTCGACGCCGAAATTGGATCGCGAAGAGAAAAAAAAAAACAATAGGTGCCCAAGAAACATTGGAAAACCAGTGCAAAGTTGCAGTAGATCTTTAATTAAATACATTTCCGCGCAGGAGAAGATTCGCAAACTGGAAACACTTCTTCGAAGAGAGAAAGATAAACGAGAATAGAAGCGAGAAAAAGAAAGATAAAGAGTCAGTGCGAATAAAAGACACGGAAAAAAAGCAAGAGAGGAAAGGGGAGTGAGAAAGAAAGAGCATGAGATATGAGAAAACATCTGATTTAAGATTACATTAATTTACTTAATGTTATTTTAAACAATGTATGGAGACATGTATACTGAAAAGTTGCGCAATGTTCACCGACGCTCGTCAGCTGCGGTGTCCGAGTGGTTAAGGAGATGGACTTGAAATCCATTGGGTTCTACCCGCACAGGTTCGAATCCTGTCCGCAGCGTACGCTCTTTTCATTTTCGAGGTATTTGAATAAGCGATTGGCCAGACATTTTTTCACCATGCTGCCGATATCATGTATATAAAGCCCTCTTCTCACATTTTGCAAAAATCGAATGCAATATTAAATTTACGGAACATTATCTCAACTAATATTAACTCTAAGCAAAATTGCTTAGTACCATTCGAATCTACGTTCAATTCTGCGTCGATTAAGCTGGTTTAATTGGATTTTTAATTTTAGCAATTTAGAATGCAATGTTAAATTTACGGAACATTATCTCAACTAATATTAACTCTAAGCAAAATTGCTTAGTACCATTCGTATATACGTTCAATTCTGCGTCGATTAAGCTGGTTTAATTGGATTTTTAATTTTAGCAATTTTTTGAAAAAGAGAGAAGAGGTACCTCTTCTCACATTTTGCAAAAATCGAATGCAATGTTAAATTTACGGAACATTATCTCAACTAATATTAACTCTTTAGCAAGTTTTTGAAAATGTGAGAAGTGATACTCGTGCAATTGCGTAAGCTTTGTTGTTAGCGAGCGATATACTTGCTCAGACACGTGAGAAAAAGTCGGAATAAGCAACGAAAAACATGACATTTATTGTTAGTGCTGTAACTCACGGCTGTTCTACCATTGTACGTTGCACCCGCTTCTCCTCTCAACACTTTCTCGCGCACTCTGTTCCACTCAATACCCTAATTATCATCTTTTAAACCATTATTTATTTATTTATAATTTCAGGCTAATTGGTTATTTGAATAACTCCCTCTGCTCTTGTTAGCTACATTCTACGAACAGCGAAAAGCTGCGCAGTCTCTGCCCGCACAGGTTCGAATCCTGTCTGCAGCGTTAGTTCTTTTCACTTTTCCGAACAATATTTACCATATTACAATTACACCACTCCCAGAACAATGCTACACAATGAGAACACTCCAAGGTTCATTATACTCGCGGCGCTTGGTTTTTTCCCACTTGACAGTGAAAGTGTTCCGAATAGGGTCAATCTTAATCAAAGTTACTGTCGTCAGGAATTACGTTGAACACAAGTTGAACGCCCCGACGAAAATTCTCCAGTCCGCTTGTTGCTTGTCTCGCAAGAAGGAGCTGGAATGGTAATGGAATTAATTATGCGGGAAATGTGCCACAACGCCAACAAGCGACGACAGGACAACAACGTTCATCGACTCGACATCGGACATCGTTAGCGATGAACGTAAATAGAGACGAATGACGGTGGTTTATTTCTTTCCACTCTTCTCCGGCGTGGATCGGCAATTTTTCGTAATTCGGCACGTAGTCCACTCCAACGCACCGCGACCATCTGTTTGTATTGATAGGAATACAAACGCCTGTTTGCAGGCATACACGTCCAAGAATAACGATCGTAAATCAATTATATTGCCTAATATATTATATATATTTCCTTTTCGACCTCTCTGCGTGTGCGTTTTTTTATGCTCTTTGGGTGTTATTTGTGCTCGCCGTGCCAAGTCACGCGAACACACGCGAGCGCATTTTAGAAGAATTACGTTTAAAAAGAAGCATTTCGAGATGTCCGAGCAGCAGCAACCCAACTTACACGCACACGTTCGCAAGATGGCCGACGCCGTCAGAAAGAAATAGAAGTCGATAGTTAATATCCGTAGCAACAAAAGCAATAAATGTAATTGCCCGGGACGCGGCGCTTCCGACCTTCCCGGATCTGGAAAAATGTCACGAATGCGCGTGGGCGAAATAAAAACGCTCGTAAAATATTCAACAAGATGGCCGCGCATCGCGACTATGCGGGACCGGCCGCCTCCGCGACCCCCTCGTTCCCCACGCGTTCCGACGACAATGTCAACACAACGCCAGGACTCCGAAGGCGCCAAACGCCATCAGGATAACACACATAATTTTTTGAGCTGCTAGAATGAAAGAGGTAATAAAAATCGAATCATAGCCCGTCGTCATCTCGCACACTTCCGGCTGTTGTATCGCATTGTAATTCAATGACGTCGCGAGGCAAGAAGAAACTATGTTTGACAAAATAAATAGAAAAACAAAAGTCGTGAGTCGGAAGCGACTCCGGGGCGTGGCAAACGCATATCATTTTCAATGCGCGAATTTATCTCTTCGCCCGTGCCCAGTGCGCTGCAAGTCGACCGTGAGGCCTTCGCGCATCGAATAATTTCCATCCCACCGAAAAACACTTGCCGAAGCAACGCCGTCGTCTTCAATTGGACGTTAACGCAAATGTCAGAAGTTTAATGTCAACGCTAGAGCAAAAAAAGAAAACATGCGCCATCGTTCGTGAGAGAACTGCTCAACGCCCACGCTCCTGTTTGCCGTCAACTGGCGTAAACGTCAAAGACTCGCCGAGTCGCTACGGGCAGCGCCACGCGACGAGAGAAAAATGGCGTCATCTTTGCGCGCGGAAGTCGTCAAAGTTTCGAGCGCTTTGCGGCGCGAACGAAAGCGTAATAGATGACCATGAGGCTCCGTAACAATTGCAGTTATACATTTCACCAGACGCAACTTCCCAACACTTTCCGACACAGCCGCCATTCCAACCTGTCACGAGAACTACGTTTAGGAATAGTTTGAGACTTTCGACTTCTTCATGTCCCATCATGTACGCCGCGTTAAACTAAACTCGCGGTAGTTAGCGGAACTGTTGCAAGTGCGGCAGTTTCCAGCGATGGGCAATAAACCTGCCAAAAAAAAATCGTGACCACCATCGTTATTGCCGCGCGCAATGGCCGCCGGACGCGACGAATCGAAGGAGGAAGAGCGGAGAATAAATAAGATATAAAGCGGGCTGAACTGGCTGACGTTTAGCTGCCTGCAGATGTCCTCGTTTGGGGGAGGGCGGGGAGGGTTAAGCGAGTTAACATTGTCGCGTCCTCGTAAAAATACAGAAATGTAAAGCATAAAAGTACATAACGCCGACGAGCGGTTCGAAATTGGAAAGCTGGAGAAATGCCCTTCGAAGTGCCACATCGTTGGCGGCCGTCCTGCGCTGCCCCGCAGAAGTATTTTTATTGAAGCATGCGCGCAATAAATTTAAGTTATAGTTCCCGCCGCTAAACCACCAGAAAAGCTGGCGCGCGCTCGCCAGCCAGCTCGTTGGAGGGTAAAATTTTTATTCGCCCCAACCTGCGACGCGACAGGATTTGCCGTCGATGATTTAGCGTGCTTCGAGAGCGGACTTTTTAACAATGCACGGTAAATTTACTTTAAGATAAACTTTTACGAAGCGATGTTCAAATAACTTGAATATTTTCAGGAGACGTTCCCGGCTACGCAAAAAACGGGCTAGGTATTCGGATGACCAATCGGTGTGAAATTTTTGCTGCAGCCTCCAGAAATGATGTATTTAAAGTCCTCCAGCTACCGCGTGCTATTGCGTAATTGCTTCGTTATTAAAATTGTTAAACATTAAATATTATGCTATTGAGTGCGAGAAGCGTGAACAGCCGTAAGTTACAGCACCAAATGCTCGAAATAGCTGAAATTGAAAAAAATAGCTGAAATTCTTCTCGCTTCTTATTTGGTCTCTTTCTTGCATGCTTATGCGAGTAACTTGCGCGCTCTTTCGCACTCAATAGCGTGCGCGTTTTGCGATGCATGCCGACAGAAAAACAAAGAATTTCAATAAATATTAACAACAAAACTAATACGCAATTGCAATGCCTTATATGCATGATTTTGAAAGCTTGCAGAAAAACTTTCATGCTAATCGATTATTCGAATATCCCGCCTTCCTCTTGTTAGTAACAAAATGAGTTTACAAAATTTTTGCTTCTTATTCCGACTCTTTCTCACGCGCTTAAGCGAGTATCATGCGCACATTTTCGCACTCATTTGGGTATGCGATCGAGAACTGAAATGTGAAACAACAAAACAAAATTTCACGCTAATCGGTCAACCGAATACCTCGCCTTTTCCCGTTTCAGCAAAACAACCGAAACCGTCGCCGTAAAACGGAACAGATTGCGTGCACATTATTCGCCACTAGTCAGAACTACCCAAAGTGACTCCGAACTCCTGGAAACTGCACCGCGGTGTGATTAGGTGACGAAGAGCAGCACAACTTGTTCGCGTCGCGTTTTGCCCAGCCCAAGCCCTTCGATTGCCGGCGTTCGCTTACGAGAGAGCAAACGCATTGCGAAGTTGTGCGAAACGGACGCGTCCGTAGTCCACGCCCCCGCACAGAAACAATACCGATTCGGTCGGCGACGGGGCGGTTAAGAGTTCGACGCAGAACGGAATACTAATTACTAGGTCGTCGACGCGCGCGCGAAAACGTCCTGCGCACGTCGCCGGATCAGCTGCGCCAAATTGGGAAATAACGATGAGCGCGCCGTCGCCTGCGCGTGAACTTCGCCCTGGGGGTCACGGTCGCACAACGCCCCCGACGCGACGTACATCAAGACGTAGGGTAGAGCGAAACCAGTCGACCTGCAGATAGATCTATAATGACAAGTCAACATTGTACAACCGTATTCTAACGTATTGTATTTAATTTAGAAGCAACCCCCGTTTGCATAAAGAGAGTTTAATTTGCCCAACATACCTCATGGTAATAGAAAATTCCAGACAAATTTTTATGTAAATATTTAACTATAAATTATATTTCAGCGTTACAATGCCGCACAAAGCACATTTTAATAACATCCACTCTGAAACATATTTTGTTATTAAATTCCTCGAAAGCAAAACAGTTGAAACCAAATTCAGGTTATAAACTATATTGAATTTGGTATATTTTAGCGCATGTTTGATTTGAAACAGATATTTGGCCGACAAAAACAGAAATTACTACAAACAAAAATGAACAAAAAATGCACATCGCGCATGGTTCAATTAAGCCCGCTCTACCCTACGCATGTTATTGACACGGAGCATCGCCGCGTGAGGCAAAGTTTGATGACGACTAATCATAGCGCTGTACGACGCGCAAGCCAATTAACAATCAATTGTATCGACGTATCGAGTTATCCGCGCCGGGCGGAATAAAATAATAACGCAATCAAGGCGGAACAATAAAAAGCGCGGAGACGAACGCACCACCAGGCAGAGAAAAGGCGCTAGCGTAGGAGAGGATGTGATACAGTCGACGGTTGCCAGAGTGCAGACGTAACGAACAAAAAAACATCTCGGAAAAACCAGCACGCAACTTTTTCCGCCGGTTTGTCGAAGGCTTTATTAACTTTACTCCGTTCGGCAGGCTTTGTGCCTCGCCGAAGGCTTTTTAAACCGCTGCAGTTATTCGATATTGTCTTCCGCTCGGACCCAATCGAGCGTCGTGCGCGCTCCGAACGCGATTCGCATTCTGATGATTGGCTAATATCCGAGATATTTAATAAAAAGTTGCATCCCAGTTCGAAATAATCGAGCGATTCCTTTGATATGATGAAAACAAACGTCCGGAAAAGAACTTTACTCTCGA
>JAODGE020027249.1:0-23796 GCA_027574965.2 Ecitophya simulans
AAGTACATAAGACTCCTCGCGTGGCTCTGTGACTTCTCATGGACCCCTTATCATTTCCAATCGGAATGTGGCAGGCTGCGGTGGATCTCCTATTCTTCACGCGGTTCAACACAATGTCCAAGATTTTACTTTCAAATCCTTGTTGATCTGTTTGCCTCAGTTGAGGTATTGAGGGTGTGAGGAATGCTGCTGTTAATTATGACAGCCAATGTCATGAAACCAGTGAAGACTTCATAATACTGTTTGTTTGTTTTCAGTAGAAACTAGTGTGGCTTGTTGCTACTGTTGTTGTTGCTATTGGGGATCCCTCTCAGTATATCTGCGTATACTGCGTGTGTTGTGGCAGTAACCTTTATTGATGTGGTGTCTCAGAGCATATTTGTATTTATCTTTTTTTGTTTTTCTACTTTATTGATGTTGTATCTGTTGGGTGTGCCTCTCGTACTCCACGCATACATAAGTAACCGTGTTTCGCCTCTACCGGAAGCTCCTGCAAAGCATGTCCTCGAAGCCCAAGTCTTTTCCGGTTCTTGAGGCCTCGGCTCACGCGACTCGGACGCTGCAGCCGCTGACCGAACTCACTGATAAGCTGAAGCCATCCAGATCTACGAAGTCGCTCATCAAGTTGTCCATGGGCGACCCCACTGCAGACGGCAACCTCGTGGTGCCTGACGTTTTGACCGCTGCCATGGTGGAGGTGGTGCAGTCCCACGACTACAACGGTTACCCCCCGGTAGCTGGATACGATGAGACCAGGAAGGTGGTGGCAGAGTACTGCACGCGCTTCTGTTCCACACCTGAGCGCAAGGCACATTTGAAGTGGAATAACGTTCTCCTCACCTCTGGCGGCTCGCACGCGATCGTGCTTGCGATCACGGCGCTCTGCAACCCAGGTGATAACATTCTTGTCGGTGCCCCGGCCTTCCCGCATTACAAGACAGTGTGTGACAGTTACGGTATCGAGTGCCGCTACTACCCACTGCGCTCTGATAAGAACTGGGAGGCCGATCTTGCGGCGGCGCAGGAGCGTGTGGACAGTAAGACGAAGGCTCTGTTGATAGTGAACCCCTCTAACCCGTGTGGCAGCAACTGGCGCCGCGCCCACATGCAGGAAGTCATCGAGTTCTGTGAGCACAACAGCCTCCCGATCATGGCGGATGAAATATACGCGGAGGTAATCTTCCCTGGTGAGACGTTTACGTCGGTGTGCGACTTCGACACCGACGTTCCGCGCGTGATCATGGGTGGCTCAGCAAAGCACTCCGTGACTCCAGGGTGGCGCATCGGCTGGGTCGTAATGCTGGACACCGCCGAGGTGGCAGTCAAGTGGATACGTGGCATTGATCGCCTCTCCCAGCTCCACACGGGGTCGAACTCGATTGGGCAGAAATCGCTGGAGCGCGCGCTCCTGGATGTGCCGCAGAGCCACCTGGATAACCTTGTGAAACAGCTGGAGAAGGGGGCAAAGGTGTACGAGCGTCTGCTGGAACACGACATTGGCATTGCATTTGACAAGCCGCGTGCCTCTATGTTTGTGATGCTGAAGATCAACTACGACTACTTCAAGGATATTAATGCCGACATGGATTTTTACGAGAAACTGCTGGATGAAGAGAATGTGCAGATGCTGCCGGGTGAGATTTTTGGCGTGGAGGGATTTGTGCGTGGGACCACGTCCAGGCCTCCAGAGATTCTGGGCGAGGCGGTGAACCGCATTATCGAATTTTGTCAGCGTCACAAGAAGTAGTGTGGACGGGGGACACTGTAGGTCTCTTCTTTCGATCTGATAAAAAAAAACAAAAAACGTTAATTTTTTAGTCATATGCTCTTCTCTTCTTTGGTATGAGTGGTGCCCCAGTCTCGGGCACACATTATATACAGAAATATATATATACCACTTTTAATTGCTAGCGAACGGATCGGAGTGAAAATGGGGTATGAAATGGGTGCGAAATAACACGGGTGTGTGTGTGTGTGCAGTCCCAAATTGTCACATTATGAAAACGTGAGGTGCATTCAATGTTTGGACATCTGTTAACCTTCCCGGCATGTTTAGGAAGAGGAGTGTGCATACGGGAAGAGGGGGGGGCTATATCACCAGCGTCGCTTCAAAACCCTCCCCTCCCCCTCCCCAAAACTCTATTCACTCTACACCTGACCATTGAATAAACGTAATTCTTCGAACATTCACGCATAAGCTATACCAGGTCGTTTTCTGCTCGTCACTATCCCAAGCCTGAATTCTCGACTAGTCATGACTTGAGATGAAATCTGATGCTTCTCTTTCGTATGCATGCACTTTCATTTATTATTTTTTTTTTCATTGCTGTTATTATTATCATTTGAATGCTGCTTAATGTTGTGGTTTCCTGAAGAAGCTTAGTGTTCCACTATCGTTTACTCCCTATCGCAACAGCAGTGCCCATATTTATTTACTTATACGATACATCTGACCAATAGAAGCCATGGTGCGTTCCTGGGATGATGTGAAGCCCTCCGAGCAGAGCAGGATTGTGCACCCGATGCTCTCCTTTGTAGGCGAGCTGAACAAGCTCTCGAGCAGCAACAAGGCACAGCTCGAGGCTAGCGGGAAGGGTCAGCTCATCTCGCTTGCAGTCGGTGATCCAGCGATGGATGGGAACATTCCCCCACCGCAGGAGTTTATGGATACGCTCCAGAAGCGCATGATGGAAGCCCCACTCAACGGATATACCCCGTGCGCCGGCACCCCCGCAGTCCGCGAGGCAATCGCACAGTATTGGGTGAAGTGGTTCGCACCGTCACTTGCTGGAAAGTTGGGTGCCGATCACGTGTTGGTGGCCTCAGGGTGTTCGGACGCACTTGCAATGGCCTTTGGTGCCATGATCAACGCCGGTGACAGCATTCTCTTCCCCGAGCCTTTTTTTGCACAGTACGACATGACCGCCTCGTATTATGGCATCAAGCCCACCTACTACCCGTGCCTATCCACCAGGAACTGGGAGGTGGACATCCCTGCTCTGCGCGCCATCATCGCCAAGGACCGCGCGGAGGCGGGTGGCAAGATCAAGGCTATCCTGATGAACAACCCCTCCAATCCGTGTGGGAGCAACTGGAGCCGTGCCCATGTGACGGAGCTAGTGGAACTCATGGACGAGCTCCGCATCCCGATCATCTCGGACGAGATCTACGCCGGTATGGTGTTCAACGCTGAGGATCCAACCGCCGAGGTGGTCTTCACCTCTGTCGCCGACATCCAGTCGAACGCGACACGTTTTGTGGTTGGTGGTGCTTCGAAGCGCTTCTGCGTGCCCGGTGAGCGTATGGGCTGGATCATCCAGGTCGACCCCACCAACGCAGGGGCCAAAATGATGAAAGGCATCCAAGTGCTCACCGCACGCTTTCTGCTGCCAATGACCGCCCTGCAGGCCACCGTTGCCGAGTGCCTTGCAACCACCAGCGACGACTACTTCAAGCAGTCCAAGCACGTGCTCAGTGAGAATGCATCCTACCTGTACAAGCAGCTCTCCGCGGCGCCAGGGATGGCGCCAATCATGCCGGTGGGCGGAATGTTCATGTCGGTGTTGCTGGACCTGAGCAAGCTGGACGCACACGTGCAGTCTGGCACAGACTTTGCCAACCGCCTGGCCGCAGAGGAGAACGTGCACGTGTTCCCTGGTGAGCCATTCCACATGCCAAACGCGATCCGCATTACACTTTCACGGCCGATGGAGATTACCCAAGAGGCTGCGCGGCGTCTGCAGAGCTTCTGTGAGCGCCATAAGAACTCCTCCTAGTCGGCTGTAGGGGGTTGCACGCTATCTATCCCTCCTCTCCCTCGGGTACAGCTGTCATTGAGTCCACACACACACACCTTATAGTAGCCACATCTGAAGCATATATTGTTTTTTTTATCTACCGTTATGGCATTTGTGTTTGTGTGTCTGCTCTGGTCCGATGGAAAGGTTCAGTGCCGATTTGAATAGGTGAGGATGAGTGAGTGGGGGAGGAGGGACATGAAAGGCAGAGAGTGTTTGAGAGAACAGTTGATGGTTTGTGCGTGTGCGTGACCATTACATATGCACGCGCGCACACACAAATGCCTATATCAGCCCATCCCATCACCAGCAAGCTTCGGGAAAAAATAATCTGTACTCGGTTCTATTAATAAGCACAGTTTGTTGTATATCGCACTCATCAAGCGCAGTACCCTCAAGGAACGAATCAATCGTTCATGAGGATAAGCATGCTCCAGGCTTCATTATATACATATATATATATATACATAGTATACGAAACGGGGCACACATGGCGCGCCGATAAATGAAGTTCGCGTCCCCTACACAACCCCCTGGTGGTGCCACTTATCAGACTACCTCTGTGGAATCGTGTGCTTGTTCTGTGGACTTCAGAGTTATGTTGTGTATGTATGTATGTGTGTGTGTGTGTGTGGTGATGAGGTGGTGTGGTTGCCTCAGCGAGATTTCCTACACAATGCCTCATTATTTGGCCCATCTCTGTTACTCTCTTTACCGCCAACTCTGTCTTTCGCTTCCTTTGTTTTGTTTGTAGTGCGTGTGCGCATGCGATGGCAAAGCGTCGGCCCTCCACGAAGCACAGCAACCGCGGCGCCAGAGCCGGAGCGGAAAACACGCTGCTCACCCCAATCACTGTATCCATTAGTTCTCCTCGGCGTGCGTTCCGCTCTCACGTATCAACGCATCAGCTGCGTGTCCTCACTGAGCTCAGCGCCATAGTGCACAGGAGACCCGAGAGCGGGAATGCCGACCCGCGTCCCTTGCTTCGTCTGCGCTTGCCCGCATGTGATATAGACGGCCACGATCTTGAGCCGACAACGGGCAGCCATAGCACCAGTACCGTCATTGTGCCCATTGAGGACGATAAAACGCAAAGCGGCAGCGATAGCGGGTATTCCATGTGTGCGCAAGTGGTGGATCAAGAGCGCTGCGTCTACCTGCTCAGTAAGCTGTGTGATGTGCGTATCACCCGGAGGCATTCCTCTGGTGGCGTGGCCCCTTCGCAGGGCTCTCTCGCGCCGCTACCCCAGCGTGCTCGGTGGGTGCCGGTGCTGTATCGAAAATCTCAGCTTGGCTCGATCGAAATGGTGCCCTTCCAGCACACAAAGCAATTCAGTCGTATCTGCATGATGCGTCGACTATCAAGGGACGACACACACACAAGCTGAGCCATTGTCGTCAAGAGGGTTATTTTCCCCATAGCGCCCCCCCCCCCCCCCCCCTGTGTGTGTGTGACCAAGTAATTACTGTTGTGGTTCCTTCTTTAATTATTTTCTCTTTCTCTTCGTGCCCATATGTTATTTATGGCAACGAATGCGAGGATGTAGAGAGGAGAAAAGGAGGGGCGGGGCAAGTTCGCAGTTGAAAGCTGACATATATGTGTGCACATCACCCCTACAGCGTCGTGCAAATATATATATATATATATATATATATCCGTTTCTTTGTAGCTATCTAATATCACGTGCATTGATTCTCCAATAAGAAAGGGACTTTAAAGTGATGACGGACAAGTATAGAGTGACCGAGAGAGAGAGCAGCAGCAGCAGCAGCATGGCTAACCGAGAGGTGAATGATCCGTTGGTGCCAGCACAGCGCTTCAATGAGCCGGATGACGCTGCGTTTATAAATCCTCTAGAGTCTCTCACCCCTGAGGCCACTAACAGCGCAAGTGGAAAGCCATCACCACTCCACGTTAATGTCACCGCGCCATGGCCCATGGCCAGGGGCACATCAGCTGGCAAGCAGAGGCGTGGGAAAGTGTCAGGTGCGAAGTCGGCGACTGGCCAATCCAGACGCTCGAAGGGGGCAACCAAGATAAACGTGGAGATGGACAATGACACGGTGGCACCCATGACGGCAGAAGAGGAGTCGTGGGGTCAGTGGAGCTGGCGGCATGTGTACAATGGAATCGTTATGACCATGATGAGCCTGTACCAAGTTGTTCTGGTCGGCGTGTATCACCAAACAATTGATACAAATGCGGTGGACCATGCGGATCGTTCATACATACCGGCGCCACCGCCAGCAAAAGAAGTGCGGCGTGCATCGAAGGCGGCCGACATGTCATCGATGGATGTGCAAGTCGAGGACTTGGAGGGTGCGAATTCACCAGAGAATGCGAGCCCATGATCTGGCCCTCGTCCGCGATTGCGCGCTTGACAAGGGGGTCCATGGTAACCTCCATTGACTGTGTGCACACCCTCAGAAGAAAAAAAATATATATGGCGGGCAAACACTGCAGATGGAAGCGCCGGTATCCCAAAGGGGCCTTCTTGATGATTTAACGTATTGCGATGCATCACTACTACTATTACTACTATTATTATTATTGGCACATGTATGTGATTTCTTATTATCAGTTCTCTTGGAGTGCAATATTTCCTTTTTTTGTCCTGCTGAGGTGCTTTGTTGTTCTGCCTTTGGTGACGGTTCTTTTTGTGCCTTTCTTCATATTTCCCTCTATCTCACCTTGTGATGTGGTCACGGGAGTCCCACGGGTGGAGTGTGCCAGTGGCGGAACAAGAACGTGTGTCGGGAAGTTCATAATTCTTCAGCGAGTGTGTGGAGTCCTGTGTGTGTGTGCTGGGCATTGATCAGAAGCGGGAAATGGCTTTGATGGCTTATTATTATTATTATTTTGCAGTTACTACACAACAGATTTGTACTTTGAAAGAGGAATTTGCCAGCGTTTTCACAACTACTTGTGAAGGTCTGCGACTTGTTGTTCGCCTCGCCGGATTCCCCGTGCTTGGATGGGGCAACTTGTGTGTGTGTGTCTTGTGGTCATCGTGTTCACGCCGAAAAAATAAAATTTAAGAGTGAATTAATGTGCGTCTGTCTCTTCTTCTTTATTGGATTGTGATGATCTCTGAGCTTCACACAAACCCCTTTTCAGCATAGATAGAAAGAGAGGGAGTGAGAGAGAGGAGATATACTGTTCATACCAGTCTGTCTGTGTGTGTGTGTGTCTTTGTGTGATTTACAGTCATCAAGGTCGGGTCGCACTAGCACGCACAGCCGCAACGGGGGAGTAAACTTATAGAACAATACATACAGTGCCATTGTGTCACACAAAAAGGAGGAAAAGTCATAGATTTCGGTTCCCATTTTATTTTTTATTTTTTGTCTTTTATTATCCTCCGCTGATTAGTTTTACGGGTGAATCATACCTCCGCATAGTTTTGTGCGTGAGTGTGTGCCCAACCCGTGACATCGCCACGTCATGTTCAAGTTGAACGTCAAGGTGGAGGGACAGCCTGACGCTGGGGCGAGCACCGTGCCCGAGGCAGAGGAATACGATGATGCCGGCATGTGGATGACTGCGGAGGAGGCTGACCTGGACTCACCATTCACAGGCAGTGGGAGCAGCAACGGCGGTGGCGCCATCATGGGGGAGAACGACACGCTGCCGTATCCTCACTGTCCCGTTTTTATCCCCTCAATGGGGCGCTTTGAGCAGGATCGGGGGACCCTCCAGCTGCTCATCCGCGACCTGATTCCATTCACAGTGATTGTGGAGCCTCACGAGGCAGCCGAGTACAGCAGCCACATTGATCATCTTGTGTTCCAAGTGTTTGGTGCGGCCGGCATGATGCATGTGCCCGAGGAGGGGGCGGAAGAAGCGCGGGCTGGTGAAGACGAAGGAGGTGCTGCACCGGGTGAATCCCCGTCACCTCCGCAGTCATCGCGGATAGAGCAGTGTATGGGGAAGCCCTCGGCAACCTGTGCGTGTTGTGCTCATAAAGGACGGACTGCACCCGGTGTAGCGAACGCTGAGGCCGAGGCAACAGCGCGGCGCGTGGCGGCGCTGTACCATCACGGTTACGTCTTCTCCCCACCAACCGCTGGTGCCGGTGATGTTGAAGGGGCCTCCCCGACTTGCGGCAGCAGTGGGCGACTCCCCGCGCCCGAGTTTGTCCTATACACAATCGACGACATCCGCCGGTTGTTCACTGTGCACGTGCTACCAGAGAGCAATCGTGGTGTGTCGTATGTCCGCAACTACATACTGCATGTGCTGGTGCCCCAGGTGATGGTGGGCAGCGGTCTGGACAGTACTGGAAACGTGGGCGAACTCGGACTCTTCGCCGCGGGGGATGTGCAGTCCTTGTCTGAGGGAATGCTGCACAGCGCGGACTTGGATCCGTCGTTCTACGAGGCGCTCCAGCGGAAGCTAAAGGTGGTGGGATCCGGGAAGCTCGCGGGAGTGCCACCGCATGAGCTCTTTGGTCTCTACTGGGTCATGGACGACGACATCTACGCTCTCTGCCGCACCGCGGATGGGGAGAAGAAGAACGTGCGTGTCTCCGCACGCGAGATGATGCGGTTGGTTGAGGCTCGCATCGTGAAACTGAAGCGCAACGCTGCCGCGGCGCCAGCAGATGCACGGCTGCTCAACAATAAGATGGCCATATTCACTGGGAAAGACGACGTCCTTCTCAACAACTTCATCTCCGGTCGGCAGAGCATGATTACGACCGACACGTACACACACTACCCTCTCACCGCCTGCTACTCGCTCGAGTACAGCCGCTTCGCTTACTCGTACGACCACAACGCCCTTGCGATCAACTCCTATAACAACATTGCCTGTCTCTTCAACTACGAGCTACTGCACAGTCCTCCCACGACCCTCTACTTCCCCCCGACCGCCACGGCTGGGCTGCGCAGACCGCAGGAGGTGCTGGTCGGGTATATGGGCGACATGCTGTGGTATCGCTACGCCATCCGCGAGGATTACGACTTTGTCATGCAGCTCATTGCGAGGGGGATGTACACACTGCGCTTCCGCAGCCTGTCGTTCGATGTTCCGCAGATGGCGAAGGCACGTGGGGGAATGACGGATTACTACAAGAACTGTCTCGACGACATACGGGCGCAGAATGAGCGTTTTGTGCGGCAGTGGCCCTCCGTCTCGCAGCACTGGGTCAAGGGTAAGCTCTCTACCGAGCGCGATGACATCAGGGTGCGGTGGGACTTACTACATCCAACCCGAGTGCGCTACCCGGGTGCCTTTCTCTACCTGAGCGACCCACTGCCCCACATCCAGCCACAGCGCCGCTCCACCGACGAGACCCATCGACTGCAGCAACGCGAGGTTCCCGTGGTGACACAGTCGCTCCTGCCAGCCCCACCGATGCCCATGCGGCAAGTGAAGGTCCCCGCCATGCCAATGAAACGGCGGCGACACAGCCCGGACGATTCCGACTCATCCTCGCTGTCGGCCGCCGACAGCGAGGATGAGGACGAGGTTGAGTTTCTGTTCAGCGCCCGTCCACCGGAGCCCGCGGCACCACCGGTGGCACGGGTGTCGCTGGTGCCCCCCGCGCCACCGGTGCCCAAGGATGCTGGATGGAAGGGGTACACGATTGAGCTGTGGCGGGACCTGAAGCCTGAGGAGGCGGCTCCGCTGGGGCTACTCCCCATGGACCCGCAGGACCTGTACGTGGGGCAGACAGTGGCCGTGGTGCCACCCCTCTTCACACAAAACCCCTCTGTTGTGCTCGCCACGCTCATAGAGAGGAGCATCAGTGACAAGGATGGCAAGATTGAGTGGACAGCGGTTGTTCAGAAGGCTCGCGGGATGCCGCTTCTCACTGTGGTGCACTGCTATATCCCGC
The DNA here is from genome assembly GCA_027574965.2 of Ecitophya simulans. Classification (NCBI taxonomy): domain Eukaryota; kingdom Metazoa; phylum Arthropoda; class Insecta; order Coleoptera; family Staphylinidae; genus Ecitophya; species Ecitophya simulans. Next base: position 9,641 of record JAODGE020027249.1, read on the forward strand.
CAGCAGAGGGCATCGAGAAGGCAGCGGAGGCGGTCGATAAGTTCTTCGCTGACGTGCTTGGCAGCAAGGACACACCGGACAAGGACGGTGGTGCTGGGATGTCAGGGCTGCTGGACAACTGATAAAGATGGTACACGTATGCTACGCTAGCAGGTGTGGGGAGAGGTCCCTCCTTCACTCGGACGCTCATTTATCTTTTGTTTTTGCTTTTTCTCGGTACGCGTGCACTCTCGCTATGATCTTCCTCTCCCGGCGCCACCAGCGCTGTGCCTTCTCCTCAGCAGTCAGCCTGGCGGTTGGCAAAAACCACCACGACACAGAGCAAAGATTATAACAAAGAAGCTACCAGAAAAGCAAATAGTGTAAACGGTGGACTGCTCCATTGTGCTTTGTACGTTTGCTCAAAAAAAAAATGTTGACGTTGTCTTCAATAGAACAACTTTATTTATTATTAGTAGTATTATGTGCAGCAGTGCTCCAATCCACGAGATAGTGCGTGTCTAGCGCGAACTCGTTGGTGGAAAGTACGGCTCCTACATACATGTATTCCCTCCGCCACATTACATGCGAGTACGCCTTCTCATCTGCTGATGGTCTCCCAAACTGGCTTTCTCTCTTTCTCTCCGTTGTGGCATTATTGTGTAACGCATAGTCAACAGTGTTATTATCAGTTTCTTCTTCACCACCGTAAGTCTAAGAGCAACAAAAAAAAATTATATTGACATCATTGAATACATTATCAATCTATAACCAATGTCCGCCGGTGCTTACGAGGCTGCCCCCACCAACATCATGCGCCGCCGTAAGGCGGGCGAGACCAACGAGGACGTGAGCGCCACGGCCGACCGCTTCCGCGACCGGTTTGAGAAGGCCACGCTGAAGGAGCGCAAGGCTGAGACCACCACCATGGTCAACGAGTACTACGATCTTGTCACCGACTTTTACGAGTTTGGCTGGGGCCAGAACTTCCACTTCGCTCCCCGCTACGAGGGCGAGAGCTTCTACGAGTCCATCGCACGCCACGAGCACTTCCTCGCTGCCTCCGCGGGGTTCAAGGAGAACGACCACATCGTCGACCTCGGCTGCGGCGTTGGCGGCCCCGCTCGCAACATTGTTCGCCTCACCCGCTGCAAGGTTACCGGTATCAACAACAACGAGTACCAGATCCACCGCGCCCGCCGCCACGACGCCAAGTGCGGCATGAGCGACCACCTCGACTACCGCAAGGCCGACTTCTGTGACATGGGCTTCGCTAGCGACACCTTCGATGGCGCGTACGCGATTGAGGCGACCTGCCATGCTATTGACAAGGTAAAGTGCTACAGCGAGATCTACCGCGTCATCAAGCCCGGCACCTGCTTTGTCGTGTACGAGTGGTGCATGACGGACAAGTACGACCCCACCAACGAGTTCCACCGCACCATCAAGCACAAGATTGAGCTGGGCGACGGTCTCCCCGAGATGGAGACGACGCAGGTGGCGATTGAGGCGATGAAGAAGGCCGGCTTTGAGGTAGAGGAGGCCTTTGATGTGATCACGCAGTTCGAGACGAGCCCCATCAAGAGCATCCCCTGGTACCAGCCCTTCCAGGGCAACTACACGACCCTGAAGGGACTGCGCACCACCCCGGTTGGCCGCATAGTCACTAATGTGATGTGCCGCATGCTGGAATTCCTCCACCTGGCGCCAAAGGGCACCTACAAGGCGACAGAGATCCTGGAGGAGGCGGCGTCGAGCCTGAAGGTGGGCGGTGAGCTCGGCATCTTCACCCCGGCCTTCTACATGCGCGGCCGCAAGCCCCTCGACGCGAAGTAATGGCGTAGAGTTGGTGAGTGCATTAGCTATCTCCACCGCAGAAGAGAGGGTGCCGGCATTAACTCTAGACTCTCGCGCACCGACAGAAATGAACGGAGCCAAAGGAGATGTACTCGACGCATACAAAGGAGACAAAAAAATTAAGATCCAATTAGTGAAAACCTTTGGGAAATGGAGAGGGGAACAGAAGCCACCGGTGGTATTAAAGGGTCGACCCTCTCCCACCTCACGCTCTCTCATACTTCCAGGTGTGTTGCCACAGCGTACAGGCGCGTGTGAGTGGAGTGTATATATACATATATATATTATTTATATATATTATATTTGCGGGTGTGAATTTATCAGTAAGTTGTCTTTTTCTTAGTAATTCCCGGACATGGGAGTGTGTATGTTCCTAAATTGGATCTTTCATCGTGGTCCTTTCTTGTGTAACTGTCATGGTGGCGGCCAGCAAGTCCGTGTGTGTGTGTTTGCTCGTCTGTACTCCTCCCAATACTGCTTCTCGCGTGATGTCATGTTCATACGCACACACATCGAGAACGGATCGGTTTTCTCTGCTCAATTCGCTTACATGGTCCCCCCCCCACCTCCTCGCGCAGCAACCAGAGTTGGGTACTGTCAGCATTGAGGGTTGGTTTTGTCGTTGAGCGTCAAAGGCGTGTGTGATCGTTTTTTTCTTATTGGGGATTGGAGACTGGCGGCACACACACACACACGGTGACGAGAGAGACGATGGTACCGATTCTATATATAATATGACTAAGAAACACAAACAATCTAAAGAGCGCGGGACGAGCATCACATCATCGAGCAGCAGTGACTAATATCTTGGTATCGTCACGACGCCATGGCTCCTCACTTGTGTTGCCTACACATCATGCTGCAGGTGCTGGCAATAGGAAGACTCCCTGTGCCCGAAGCGTTCACACACACACACATCTCCCCCTCCACCTCCTCCTTTGCTCTCTTTTTTTTCTTAAAGCTCTATACTGGTTGTACAGTAGCTGCGTCTGTATAGTTGCACAGATATCCCCTCTCCCTCTCTCCACCATACCTACACACACCAAACCCCGGCTGTTACAGATGTTGAGCGAGTCAGAGTACAACATTGTCCGCGTAGCCTACCAGTCCATGGTGAAGGACGACAGTGGGGTTGTCCTGCTCAGTGAAATGCGTAAAGTATTTAACGCCGCTGAGCACCCACGGGTGAAGGAGGGTGAGATGGCCCCATCTAAGGCACGCGACACGCTAGACTGCCAATTCGGCCCCTGCGCACTAGAACACGACGGCCACGTCACGCTCGATGAGTTCCTGCGCTATCACGAGAAGCTGGCGGATGAGGCAATGAATGAAAAGGTGAAGGATGTGCCCGAGTTCATTGAGCACACCATCATGGCGCTGTGGAGGCTTGGAGACCTGCTGCTACCCACTGGCATCCGCCCCGCGTTCCCCATCACGCAGATGCCCACCGCGCTGTACGGCGCCACCCTCATGACGCTTGTCTGGGCAGAGCGGCACCCGGAGACTGGTGACTTCGGCCTGAAGGGCATCAAGGGCGTCGTGCGCCCCATTTTCGCACGTGCGGACCTCCCTGAGGAAGTGCAGGGGCTCTTCGCCTTCCCCGAGGAGCTGGTGGGCGAGAAGGTGGAATACATCCCAACGCAAATCTCCGTCCAGCGTTGGCTGGACTTTGTGTGGGAGTATGAGGAGGGTAAGTACTGCGGTGTGGAGGGCATCGTCTCCGCCCGCGTCGACCTGGACTGTCTGCCTGCGAGCGTGCGGCAGTTTGTGGTGGAGCACAGCGACGGGCAGAAGCGCGGTACCAAGTACGTGAAAACCTCCATCTCGGCAAATCCAATGTACAAGCGGTCCAGTGACGAGTATGGCTATGGAATCACACAGGAGTGTATGAAAGTCCACAGCTGGAAGATGCTCTCCCTCACAGGTAAGCAGTACGGCAACCAGTATCACGGGCTCCAGGGGAAGTTCTTCAGCAAGATGAAGGGTCCAATGCAGTGCAACGCCGCAACCGGAATTAATCTGTGAGAAGGGGTGTGTGGGGGAGGGCTGCTGATGTCAGGTGACCTGTGGTGGCCTTTTGTGGTCAAAGTGTGTTGTGTGATGGGGCGGCGGCGGTGTAACGCGAGGATCTCTCCGAGAGAGAAAGAGATGGACTCAACAATGTAAAATGGAAAGCACGCATGATGCTTCTATGTAGGAACACCGAAAGGACATTACCCACTGTGAGCAACGCTTGAGCGGTGGCTGGACAGCGTTTGGGAGAAGGACAGTCCATGTATTCCTTTTTTCTCTCTCTTTCTCTTGTCGAGCGGGGGGGGCAGTGGTCGTGATGGTAGTGGTGCTAGTGGTGGGATGGGGCGACTACTGTGTTGATCCACTTCTTTCCGTCCACACACACACACTCTCACAAACCCTTGTTCTTCCTTACTTTTCCTCTCTGCAGGCGCTGCTCCCCTGCAATGCCCTTAGCATTCACTATGTGATGACTAATATTCCTCTCTGCACCAACTTACCGTGATGTTTCTCTTTTTTATTATTATTTATGTACTTTTCTTCTGTACATACGCATACGCACCTCTGATGAACGTAATAGCATCCAAAACAGGTCACAACCTATTCATACACATACTCGTTTTTTTTAATCAATCTATCGTAATTAATTATTGTCTCGTGTCCTCCTTTTTTAGCATCAGCCTCTCCCTTACCATGTCCAGCTTTGCAGTGACTCCCCGTCGCGTTGGCATAATCGGCTGCGGGCACGTCGGCTCGCATGTGGCCTACTCCATCGCCGTGCAGGGGGTTGTTGATGAGATCTACATCGTCGACACAGACGTTGAGAAGGCGCGCGGGCAGGCGATTGATATTCAGGATGCCGTTACATACTTCCCCCACCGGGTCATGGTCCACGTAGCCACGATGGCCGACCTTGGGCGCTGCGACGCCATCGTGCTCTCCGCCGGGCCCCTGCCGAGCCCCAACGAGAGCCGCCTCGAGACCCTCCCGCGCACGATGGAGGTGGTGAGTGACATTGTCTCCGGCCTCAAGCAACACGCCATGTCCTCCTTCAAGGGGGTCATGGTGTGCATCTCCAACCCCGCCGACGTCGTTGCTGCCTACGTCCAGGAGTCCCTGAAGCTCCCTGCGAGCCGCGTCATCTGCACAGGCACCTGTCTCGACTCCGCGCGCCTGCACGCCGTCTTGGCGCGCGAGCTTCACCACAACGTCCACCCTGGCTCCCTAAAGACTGCCTACATGCTTGGTGAGCACGGTGACAGCTGCATTGTCGCGTGGTCCTGCATCACCATCGGCGCCAAGTCGCTCGACAGTCTGCAGCGTGACCAGCCCCAGCGCTACCCAACCTTTGATCGGGCGGCAGTGCAGGACGAGGTACACCGACGCGGGTATCATGTGCTCAAGGGAAAGGGCTCCACTGAGTTCGGTATCTCCACCACTTGTGCGGAGATCATCAAGGCGGTGTTCCACAACGAGCAGAAAGTCCTCCCGTGCTCCGTGCGCCTCAGCGGGCAATACGGTGAAACAGACGTGTATGCGTCAGTTCCGGTGGTCATTGGCGCGAATGGGGTGGAGGACATTATCGAATTGGAGCTGAACGCTGAGGAACTTGCGGGCTTCAAGAGCTCTTGCAATGTGATCCGATCCTTTATGAAGAAAGCCTTTGATGCATACCCAATCGCATAGCACTCTGGGGCGTGTGAGTTTGTGCTCATTGTTCTCCCCATGAGCGTCCTGTGAAGATTGAGGTCCGCAAACCCAACCTTTGGTACGGCAGCCACTGTTAAGATCATATGATCTAATTTTTTTTCTCGAGTAGCTAATTTTCACACTCGGAGGGGGGGCGGTGCTGCACATAAGATAATCAAAAGAGTGTGGATGGGGAGCAGTTGGAGAGAGGTGAAGTGACAATCTCCTTCATTGGGGACCTTATGCGTGCGGGTGCGTATGTGCTTCCCCCCTCTCCCTCTCCCTCATTCCCCCAAATCAATGTTGTACACTCCTCCATTTAAGTTGCCAGGGCAGTCTTTCGCTCCTGCTGCGCGCATCCCCCTAACTACAGCGCCTCCAAACATATTTGTTTTTAGAGGAACTTGTGAGACGTACATTTATTTAATTATTTTTTATAATGATCCTATGTTGTTGTTGTTTCTATTTTTTGAAAAACTAAAAGTTGACATTAAGAGGGGTGAGGAAGCATGTTCGTGCAGTTAGTGTGCGTGATAATGAACAAAATGGTGTGCGCTCACGGAGGACAGCGCCACGACTCTGCTAGCAGCTCCTGACCCATAAATGAGGAGAGCTGTCTTTACCCATACGATCTCTTCTCTTTCTTGTACGTATGTGTACATACTTTCTCCTCAGTGTCTCTCTTTTTTCTCTCTCTCTTTTGATGCGCTACTGTCAGTAGGTACAGAAATATACACAAGGACCACCAGTTGTTTTGTTTTTGTCACTTTTGCGAAGCGTCTTCTTTTTATTATTATTATTTTTTAGTGTTATCACTGATCACGAACACCAATGGCTGCGATGGTGAGTTACAGTGGCGGGGGTTGCGCATCAGATTCGGTGAGCTCTTCACCACTCCCGCTCGCTGGGTGGGGTCCTATCATCGAGGAAATACGTGCGGTGGCAGCCTCTAACTACTGCCTCTACCCATTCAACTCCCACCACGCGTCCTCGCTTGCTGCGGAAAACGCAGCGGAGATGAGTTCGGAGTGTTGGTCACGTGCATATGCAGCTGTGTACGCGTGCTTGGAGCGACCGAACAAGCAGGCGTTAGAGGACGGCAGCGACAGAAGGCGACCCGCCACACTCCCGTTGCTCCTATCGCTGCTCTGGGGTGCATTGTGCGGATGGGCGGATGAGCTGTGTGAGGCAACTGGCGGTAGAATACGCATGCCACCGCCAGAGCAGCTGCGACTAACCAGCCTCACGGACTGTGCCGTGGAGAGGGGAGGGGGGCACTTGTCTTCATCAGCGTCACCACCGCTGTCGTCATCGCTGGCGGCGGCGGCGTCATGGTCGCCGCAGGTGGCTGTCGATCTCCGGGAGCCGGACATGGAAGTGGTGACTGCGATGGTGACCGCGCGTGATGGGTGGGTGGCGCGGGAGCGTGCTGCGTGGCGGGGAACCGCCTGCCGCGGCTATTACTACAGGCCGCAGCCGCCCCCCGCAGACCGCAGCCTCTACGACGATCCCCACACTCTCATCACTTTTTCCCGCCACTACCGCCGCCTCCGTCGCTTCCTCGCACACGCCTTCCTGCGAGTGGCGTCGAGGCCCGCAGGTCCTATGAGGGGCGCGGGCCCGGCGCTTGTCATGCTGCGCCGCGTTGTGAGCTGCGTGCTTCTGCACAACATGGCCTGGGTGGAGGCAGTGCTCTCCAGGGCCACGGAGGATGTGGTCACTGGGGTCGATGAAGCGATGGTATTGTCCATGCCCACTACGCCGCTTCGGAACACCGCGCCGACGGCGGCGACAGGGACTCACTGCGGAGCCGATGCGGATGCGGGCCAAGTGGACGGCTACCAGGCCTGCGCGTGCCTGCCGCGGCAGGCGCGTCAGTCATACTGCTGTAGGCACCGCTCCCACACCGGAGTGGTGTTTCCTCCGCAGTGGAGCACCAGCGAGGATGTCTGTCTCAAGCTGCTCTCCCGGGTTCTCAGCATGCTGGAGGAGTGCTCGCTCTCCGCACTGCAGCACTGCTGTCTCCGCGCGGTGGCCCGTGCGTGCACCACGCAGGGGCGCCACCTCGCTGCTGGTATCTTGGCCCCCCAATGCCCTCCACAGGACGAGCAGGCAGGCACGCAGGATTCAGTGGAGGGGGTGATTGCGGAGGCCTGCCGCGTCTCCTCTGCGCCGTCCATGGCCTCCGTGACGCAGGCACTCCGCGACGCCACTCGCTACTATGTCCGCCTGCGAGCCGCTCTCCTCCTCTACGCAGCCGGCACGACGCACTTTCTTGACGCTGTCACACCCACAGGAGCGGCGTACATCACCGTCGGCCTTCGAGCCTTCCTCACCGGCCTCGCCGCTGACGGCGCGTACAGGCGGGTGGTGGAGTGCTGGAGTGTGCCACTCTGGCTCCAGCTCTGTGATGACACACTACAGCAGCAGCGCCGCGCCGCCACCACGACCGCAAGAGATGCGGCGCTTCCAATGGAAGGTGGGGTGACCACACAGGCCCTGCAAGGTCACTTGGGCGGTGGCGCGGGGGACGCTGCCCACTCGTTACCAACGCAGCGCTCGTCACATCAGCGTCCACTGCGGAGCACCTCTTCTCGACCCACTGCGCACGGGAGTGATCGCGCCGGTACCTCTGCAACGCGGTCCTACGGTGAGGCGCTCTCGAACCCCACCACGAGCCCCAGCGCCCGCCGCCGTGCGTGGGTCCGGAGAGCACTGGGCGAAGCCTCGGGTACTGGCGGCAGTGGCAGCGATGAGGCTGACCCTCTGAGGGATGCAGAGGGCGTCGATCTCGTGGGAAGCTCCGGGGCGGAGGCGATGCGGCAGCTGCACCACGTCGCCGCCCTCCCACACGATGGACTTCCCTCTCTGTTTTACTTCCTGCCTAAAGAGCTACCACAGCGGCAGGACATACTGGCCTGCTTCAGTCAGCGTGTCTGCGACCACCTTGAGGAGCTGCTAGCGCATTCCTCCGCCACATTGGGCAATCGTTCCGGGGTTGGTGCTGGTAGCGGCGGCGGCGGCACGAGCTCGCTCCCTGGCACGGTGATCGAGCGTTGCGTGTATGTGCTGCGCATGACACAGGCGGCCTTCGAGATGAACGAAGAAGCCGCTCTCTTCACAGCCGCGGAGAGGCTTGAGCAGGACGAGGTGGGGCTGCGCAGCCCCACGGAGGAGGAGGGGGCAGCGGCGGCGGCAGGGTTGAGTGACTCTGGCGGCACAGCGGCGGCGGCCGTGGCAGCTGTCAGGGAAGGTGTCAGTGCCTTCCTCACCACGCACGCCACGGAGGCGGCGCTGACGATCGCCCTGGCGCTGCACGCTCAGGTCGCCGAGGACCTCCACCGCGGCAGCAGCGCTACCAGCCTGGACGTGGTGGACACGCTCCTCAGCCTTGCATCTCTGCTCCCGGAACCCCGGAGCGCCTTTGTCGTGCAGTACACACACCTGCGCGCACCACGCCTGGTCCAGATGCGCAGCGAGGAGGAGGCACGGGTCGACCGTGAGGTGCTCTCGCGCATGTCGTCTTGGCTCGGAACGTCGGTCGTCGGGCCCTGCCGCATCCTTCTGAGCGACCTCAAGGTCGCGCTGTTGGAGTCGCAGCCCTCTGCAGTGCCCGCCGCCGTTGCCACCACCACGCGAGCATCAGCACCAGGCCGCCGGCGGCCTGGTGTCTCACTCGCCACCACCAGGGCGGCCAGCACCAACGCGACCCTCGTCGCCGCCAGCATCGGATCGCGGCTGCTGGAGCACGTGGTGGTCCTGCGTCAGACGTGGTGGGAGCCCTACACTGCAGCCCTCATGACGGGGCACGAGCTGCAGCTCCTTCATGAGGAGGCGGGGTGGCTCAGCGAATCCTTCATTGACGCTGTGGTACGCGTGGAGAATCGCTACCGCCAACGCGTCGCGGGAACAGAGGGGCCGCCTGGGTTCGAGGGATATGGGCGGTACCGCACAGCCCCCTCACAGCGGGGCCGCCACCCCCACCACCACAGCCGCGTCAACTCCGCCATCACGCTACAGTCCTCCATCACATCGCTCTCGCACTCCACGAACTCTGTGGTGCAGGGCCTGTCCTCGGCCCTTGGTGGGGCGGTGCGTGGGAGCAGGCTCGTTGGTAATCTGACGCAGGCGGGCGCCTCCTTTGGCAACGACGACTTTGACGATCAGTACGACGATGACTTTCGTGCTGCGTATGGTGGCCTCTTGCCACCGGCTGGCGCCGAGTCGCTGCACAGCCACCGCGCGAGCAACGGCGGAGCCAGCGCTGTGTCGAGCCTCTCCGGTGGCGCCAACAGCGTGAACTCCATCCCATCCAACGCGCCGGTCGAGCGTCGGAGGCTGCGGTGGCCCCTCACCGCCGGCTCCCTGACAGTGGCCATCTGCCCACTCTCTGGGAAAGGGGGCGCAGTGCACGTGACCGGGCCCCCCATCGTGCTGGTTCTGCTGCAACTGTTGAGTCACTCTCAGCGACAGTACCACCACAACAGTCGCGACGGCGCGGGTGCCATGCGGCCCCAGTGCACCTTTGAGTACCTCTGTGCCCACATGCCGGTGCCGGTACCGCGGGCGGTCCTTGGCGTCATCCTGAGCACCCTTCTTCACGCCGGCGTCGTGGAGCGCGAGATGCACACGGACCAGGCGGGTGGCGGCAGGCAACATGTGTATGCAGTCTCCAGCGACTTCCGTCAGGTGCCACCTTCGCAGCGGAAGGAATTAGTTGTGGAGGTGGCAGTGCCGCTCTCGCAGGGCAGCCGCTCGACCACGAGCAGCCACGGGGAGCTGGCGGGAGAGGTGAGGCGAGGTGGCGCCCCTCCGGGAGCACGGCAGCCCAATGAGCACCACACCGATACATCCGGGGCAACGGCAACGGAGAGACTGCATACGGTGGAGGCGAGGATTTTGCGTGCTATCAAGGCGGAACACAGCATGTTTCACACTGATATGCAGGCCCGTGTCGCGGCGGAGCTGCAGGGCTTCTTTGTGGTTACGCCAGCGTTGTTCAAGCAGTGTGTTGCCGCACTCATTGAAAAGGGGTTTCTGCGGCGTGAGCCAGAAACCAATTGTTATGTGTACGTGGCATAATCCCACACACACACACACACACACACACACTCACTCACTGTGACTGTAAGTACACTACTGCTGCTATATGTGCATACGCCTGTCCACGTTGGTACCTTCATCAATGTCCATCTGGATGCTCTGCGGCACCCATATCATTTCATCTCAGTGTTCCTCTCTCTCTTTCCTCCACTCCAGAAAGATAATTTTCTACACATAACAATACTTAAGTGCTGTACGCTGAGACCTCTTGTCGGTCCCTCAGAAGCGTATATAGAAAGAGAGACTATCTCACCCTGTTTTTGAATAACATATCCTTTGTTTGTGTGTGTGTGCTATTAGTAAATAACGCCAACTCGTATCATGACGAAGACCGTGCGAGAGTACATTGATGATGTTCAGTGCTACAGTGACGCCCTCACAGAGGTCGTCGGGAAGCCGCAGAAGTTGACGGTTTGTGGCGACAAGCTCTATTGGACGCAAGGGAAGCACCAGGAACTGTACTTCGTCCCCATTCATGACCTCTCCGCTCCTGCCGCGCCTGTGATATGCTCCGCCGATGAGGAGGGCAGCAAGCCCCTCACCAAGGAGGAGGAACTCCTGCGCGAGCGCACACGCAGTCAGGTAACAGGGATCTCCAGCTTCCGTGTGCGCAAAGCAGATGGTGCCATCTTCTTCATCAGCGGGGTAGACCTTTACGTCTACTACCCAGGCACCACGCATCCCCCCCTGAAGGTATTCGACTCCCTCAGTGCTGCGGACAAGGAGCACTTCCTGTCCATTGGCGGGAAGCCTAACCTCTCCATTCAGCACATGGAAGAGGCATCAAGCACACCTGCTGGGCAGGCCAAGGCCGCAGCCCTCACCACAATCACCTTTACAAACAACGACAACGTGTACATTGCCTGTATCACGGAAGAAACGAAGGCTGGCGCCCCTGCACTCACTGTGTCTGTTCAGCGCATCACCACCATCGGGACCGCTACCCGTCAGTGCGGCGTGGCCGACTACATCACCCAGGAGGAGTTTGGCCGCTACACGGGGCACTGCACGAATGACCAGTATGTAATCTTCACGTACACGGATGTCACCCAGATGCGCACGGTGGCCCTGCTCAGCGGCAAGGGCGATGCGCTGGAAACGGGTGGGGACAAGGGTGGAGTGGAGTGGATGCCTTACTCCCGGGTCGGAGACCCTAATGCTCGCACAGCGCTAGTCGTTTACGAGCGCGCCACGGGCAAGCTACGTGTGGTGCCCTTCGGCTCGTTACGTTCGGTGGCCCCGTGGGCAGAGTACATGCCGCGCTTCGGTTTCAAGGATCAGGAGCGCATCTACTTGTCGCTGCTCAGTAGGGCGCAGGAGAGATACGCAGTGGTGTCCGTTCCCGTGGCGGCACTGCCCGAGATTACAGAGGCCGAACTCCAGCACTTCTACGATAACGACCCCTGTAGCTTTGGGACGATCCAACAGCAGGAGAGGGCGGCGCAGGCGCTGACAATGGACCAGGAGCAGGCCATCCCATGGGCCTGGGTAGAGATCGTGCCTGGGGCACCCATCCTGTACGGGTCAACACACGACGTTATGCTGCGTCACGCCGAGGAGAGCAGCACGGCACACTACCACCTGTACGTGCGCACACACGGCGCACACGCGTGGGCGCCGCTGACAGCTGGAGAGTGGAACGTAAGGCCAGGGACGGTGAAGGTGCATGCTGGGAGTGTGAGCTTCATCGCAAACGCGGCGGACCGACTCGAGTACGCACTGTACTCTGTCCCATTGGGCACCGCAGCCGCCCCGTATGGGGCCGCGCAACTGACCCGATTGAGTGCTCAGGATGAGCACGTCTACTCCTACTGCACCGCTGATGAAGGAGCCACATACTTCTACACTGCAAGCCACCATGACCAACTCGCGCGGCTGTGTGCCACCTCGCTGCAGAAGGGTGAGGCTGGGGAGCTGACGGGTCGGGCGGACACCCAGTACGTTCAGCTCGCCCCCTGGATTAAGGGTTCCGACACACCGGCAATGGATCCGGTGAAGGAAACCCCGGACGGGTACACATTTCTCGGCCTTCCTGTCATCCTTCCACGCGTCGTGACGGTCACCAACCGGCGTGGCGTGCCGCTGAGTGCCCATGTGTTTGTGTCGCCGCATCGTAATGGAACCACACCGGGGCCACTCGCATTTTTCATCTATGGCGGGCCACACGTCCAGCTCGTCTCGGCCTCCGACTTCGACGCCTGCTGCAAGTCCACGGTGCAGGTTCTGTTGAAGCACGGCATCTCTGTGGCGGTGGTGGACAACCAAATGAGCAACGCAAACGGTCTCCGTGACTTCAGTGTGTGCAAGAAGAACATGGGCAGCTTCGAGACCGACGATTACGTGGACGTGGTGCGCTGGCTCTGCGACCCACCCGCTGGGAGCGAGCTGCGCGGCAGCTTGTGTGTCGACCCCGCGCGTGTCGCTATTTTTGGCTGGTCGTACGGCGGCTACGCTACCCTACTGGCTATGTGTCAGGCGCCAGACACCTTCAAGATTGGCTTCTCTGGCGCCCCAGTGGGGGATTGGAAACTCTACGACACCGGCTACACAGAGCGGTACATGGGGCTTCTCCACGAAGGAGGAGCCGAGGCCGACGACGCCTCCGCGGCGGGAAAGCTAAGGACAGTGAGCCCAGCGTACATGCACTCCACCATTGGGCACTTTGCCAAGGGCTTCCCAGACGAACTCAACCGCGTCTACATTGCTCATGGCCTGCTGGATGAAAACGTCCACTTTGACAACAGCTGTCACATTGTGAATGCCCTCATTCAAGAAGGGAAGCCCTACAATATGATCGTCTACCCGGGTGAGCGCCATGGCTTGAGGCAGAACAAATCATCACGGCAGCACCACGACGCCCTTCTCGTCAAGACACTGGTGGAGCTGTTGTAGTACTGGAAGGCCAACTGTGACAGACAGGTGTGCCACTACATCCATGAGAGAGAAGCAGGGAGTGGTGGGGACAGCCCATCCATCCCAGACACAGTCCGCGATGCTACTCCCGGTTTTACAGTCCCCCTCAACGACATTCACGCTCGACACAACTCAGATAGTAAACTCTGACCTTTGATATCGCTTATTCGTTTGTTCGTGTTTTCATGTTCAACATAAAAGTGCGACGTGTACATACACGCGCGCACACGCAACACTCGCGCCAATTGAATTACCGCGCACACCACATTCCTCTCCATCAAGTCTCTGCACGGGGGAGGGTGCTGGAGCACCACCTCACAAGCCTTCACTGCCTCACTATCTCTCTCTCTACCTTTCTTCATAAATATAGAAGCACCAAGGTAAAAATAAAAAAAATCTTTGTTCAGCTTCAATCAATACACGAAACGACATCATCCGCTATACACCCCTTCATGAACAAGCGTGCCACCACGTGCGCTTCCTGAAACAATCGAACTGCTCTCCCTCTCTCTTTATTTGCCACACGCTGGAGAAATGATGATTCGCACTGGAATTGCTACCCCGCAATGCCGGCCACCGCGCCCCACCTGCACGCTCGCTCA
>JAODGE020027257.1:0-37119 GCA_027574965.2 Ecitophya simulans
GTAAATTGGATAATAATAGAGACTAACTATTATAATCTGATCATTCATCATCCCGCGGATGCTGGGCACGTTACGTCCGAATAGTAATTACTCATATGTATGCAGTAATATTCCGCCATTACGTGAAAGAGTCCGACGCATTATGAGCATCATTCATTCTAGTTACCCGACCGATTTGGTAGTATTCAACGCGGACGACGCGAGGCGTTGAGTGTTTTTTGATCGGGCTGGTTCTGGTGCACTTCGGTGGCAAGTTTAGCAGAAACGCCGCCGCGACCAGCGGCCATACATCATACGTATCGCCTTGATATGAAAGAATAATCGCCTGATAATCAAATGTGTGAGGACTAGTTACGATAGCCGCGGAGTAGTTCGACGCACGATAATGTGTTGGACTTGATAGTCCATACATCAAAACAAAGTATCCACATTTTAGACCACACTCCAGATACAATGATTATCGACTTCTAGGTTGATTGGTAGACACGACCGAGATTGCCATAGAATCTTAAAAACTACGTTTATTATTAAGAACGCTCATTATATCAGGTTTTAAATTTTATTACCCCTCTCGGGTTTGTTTCGCTCTTTGTACGTCGACGAAGCCCGACGCGACGGTCGATGGATGCTCGTGAAGCATTGAAAAAGGTGCAATCCATGGATACTGCTGCTGGTATCAGTCGTGGGTAGCGCCGTCTTGTCGGCTTCGAAGAGGTTTACATATTTATAGGCCAAGAGCAAGTGTACCGCGGCATCCATCAGTGAATAACTATATAATATGATCATCTGGGAGAACTGGAAGTCTTGCAAGACATGCATGCTTAAGTGTTCCGAGCGTTAACATCAATATTTGTCGAAGTTATCATGCAGGGGACGTATGTTTCTCATACATTACCCCAATCATCTTCCTTTGGACGCACAAATAGAAAACACAGGTTGAACGTGAAACCACAAAAAACCTACGACGGGATTGTGTGGGAGACCATATTATACAATGCAGGTGTTCCTTTGGTGAACGACCTTGGTGTATCACAGCATTGGTGGAAATACAAACTACGCTCGGTGCGTTTTTACAAGTGACTGTGTCCACTGCTGTAACGTCGTACTTTCTTGGTCGCTTGCGGTTGTTAAATACGGCGATTGATGTTTTTTTTATAAAGTCACTCCGGTTCACCTCGAGTTGTTGTTCTTTCTTTGAGTTAAATACTGTCAACCGCTCGAATGGTAAGCAAAACATCAAAGCGGGCTTTCAAATGTGTCGGTACATATTCGGAACATGGTGGTGAAAAGGAGCAAAAAATCGATTTTCGATCCGAATTCAGAGTTTCGTGATAATACCCTGTGGAACTCCAATTGCATCTGCGCGCCGGCAACAGGTAACATTTACTCGCCGGGAAAAACGAATAAATGAGTCCATCGCAGTGGTGGAGCCTGTGCGGTAGTTGGTAATAAGAGCACAACAAGAGATACACGAAGGAGCAAGGCATAAAAAAAGGCTCGAGACGGCGAGGACGCGCGCGCTACACACGGAATGAATCTGGACCAATCGAAAGGTGGAATCGAGACAGGTGGCAACCGTAAGATACCTGTTCCAGTCATCAGCGGTCTCGTCTGGGACGGTCGGGACGACTCCGTAATCACTGCACTCGTACCATGCACCGATCCGAACTGATTTGACTGCACTGACCCATGTTGGTTATAAAAATAACGAAGACGTTACTTCAGCATCTCGAAGCCGAGGCCTGGGCAAGTGAAGCGGGTACAATAGTTTCGGTGTCATCATCCAAGGCGTGCGTAAAATCGAAAGAGACCAAAGGCATAGGGACTTTACCAAAATGATGGACGCATTGTAGTATTTAGTGTCAACGAAAGAAAAAATATGCGTTTTTCCATCTGTCAAGTATGTTAGCGTTTCATGATCAAAAAGATCCTTCTGATACGTCTTTTAGCTTTTTAATGTCCATGACAAATCAGCGACTTTTTATAATCTAAATTAAATTCAACAAGCGCGTGTGACAACTAATCGCAGGACATAAATCCAACAATAAAAACAATCACCATCATAAATAAACGCGCATCAAGATAATTTGAAAGAGCAGCCGGCTTATAATAGGGATGAATATTATATTCATCGCGTAAAAACCCATCGGAGATGAAAAATATTTGAAACGAGCACATTTCCTACTTATCTGGACGATTGCTTTCATATCCTGATGACTTACGCACTAGCGTACGCTGTGTACTTAAATAACTATTGCTAAAAGATTATCTACCCTTATCGTGTGCGTTCTCTTTAACAAACACATCTGCCATCGCAATTATTTTGAACTTAGGTAGAATCACTGCTGCCTTTATCCATCACAATCATTTCTATAACTACGCGTATCTAAGCTGGCTGAGCAATTTGCTGGGAACATAACTATTGGCAGTAACTGTTGATTTCGACTCTGATTGTAAGCTCTGGAGAGCCCAGGAACACTAAAGATTTGAGTAAAGTTGATTGAGAGTTTTAAAATCTTTGCACAAATTGATATAGCAAGACGTTTGATGAGATGATCTCGACCGCTGCCATTTATGAAGACATTAAGTTGAGCTACATTGAATGTAACTTATGATCTGTTTGTAAAAGTGATGATTGTGCTGCACTGAAGCAGTCAGATCAAAGATATATTTTCGTAAACTTGCCTGACGCGCGCATTAGTGATGCCACATAAAAGCTCCAAAATTATTAAACCCCCCACATTGCACCCGTCTAAATCAAAGAAATAGTAATACGGCAAATTTTTCTCTCACGATAAAAGAAAGAACGACCCTTTCATGAGTGTTCCGCCTTGTCTTGTCTTGAGTCGATGCAATAAAAACAGTTAGCTTCATTCTTTGGTTGTTTTCGAAGGTTTGTGAAGATTGCATGACCGAGATAAATAATTCAGCGCCGGTCTGAGTAACGACCCACGAATGATAATTATGTCTAATTTAAACTTTGTGGAAATGACTTTTGATTTTTTGTCGTTCCGTCACACCGACGTCGCGCGCTGTTCCGGCGCGCGCCGATTTCGTTGGCGTTTCCAACTTTTCGTTTTGACGATAATACACCCGACATTAATTATAAAATAATTTATAAACGGGGCGTTTTCGGTTTGGCCGATGCTCGGATTGCGTCGCGCAGCATGAACTATAGTTCGAAGCCGTCCGTCCGAAGCTTGGCTGTTTGTTCCGGAAAATTCGTTGGCACACGCATTCGTAATTTTCGTAATGGAGTGTAAAAAACTACGGCTTCCTGCACGATACCATAAGAATATTAATAATTTATTACGCGCTCTACTTTTCAGACGAAGGGTTGCGGTTCCTATTGACGGACAGGCGGGAATAACATCGCCATACACTTCACGAACGAATTATATAGGCAAACGTTAATGGGCTCGACCAATGTCCCTAATGCTTCTAATGTGCCATCGGTCACTTTCGAAATTCCGTGCAATTCATCGACGATGCAAATCGTATGCAGCATTCGCTTTGGTTTGAAGTCCCGAGCGTAAAAGCGTAGATTATTATGCAATGGGCATTCATCAAATCTCAGAGTGATATTAATGCATCTCGTGTTGCGCGTCGCACATGCGTGCATTAATATTTATGTAGATAATAGTGGTGTGAATAAATGGAACGTTCAGGTATACCAACAATACGTACGCATCGAAAAAGAACGTTCCGTGCGCGTTCGAATAATATGTTACATACAAATTACGCCACCATCGACGCACAGCAGAAGTTATAATGTAGATGTAAAAAGTTAATAACACTAATATAATAAATGTTATAATATGCAAGCAATGGGAAGAAGAATACTTAGAACTCGAAGAGACTCCAAACGATTGATCGAAACACGTTCTGGCGTTGTGTTGCAATCCAGAGAGCGAGAAATTACAATCGAAATCAGAAAGGGAAGCGAGTCGAATGTGTATTAATGATAATAATTAGACCCGCGACAAATTGGCTCCGAACACTTTAGGCGATAGTTTTTAAACATTCGGCGTCCAAATTAGACGCTCTGGCTCATCATCATTATAAATATTTATGTTCTATCCGGACGTAGGTGCTGCTGGTAGTTCAACAAATACAAAACCGCTAATTATATTAAAATCGGGTGTACTGTTATAAACCACTTGAAACAATTTGATTCGTCGATATTTATCTTGCCTCTCCTTTCTCGTCTCGAACGAGAGACGTTTCGTTCTAAAAATCCCTGTGCCTTTGTTTGCGTTCGGATTCGATGAGCAGGTGGAAAGCGTCCGATCGTGAAGTCAAGTGGCATTAAGAAATCAAGCGGCAAGAAAGGTAAAAACCCGGCGGAGGAGGCGGCGAGGAAAAAATTACAACTACCTGTGATTCGGTGATTGCGCGCGACCCTCGCCTCGGTCGGCTCACTTTTCTCGACTGCGACGCTCGGGCGCAGCAATCCGGTGCTCCGATTCGATTCGTGTCGTTCATAATCAACGGCAACCGACGCATTCTCAACACAATAACTCCGATCCCTCCGAGTTTTTATACGAACGCTGTCGAGATGTGTATGAAAGACGACGTGCAACATCATCACATCGCCGCCGCTCTCCGATGGCGGCCATCAGCGCTCGGGTGCTTTCCGCGGCACAACAGGAAATCGAATGCGCTCGTCTTCTTCGCGACTCGCTCCCTTTCCTTTGTTTACCTGCTGCCGTGGCAGATCTACATTAAGTGTGTTCGTCAAATTGGATTTGATCTTTCCAGGACGTGTCTACTGACTGCTGTTCCGCGGAGTTTCAGCAATATGTCACCAATAGGCAACCGAGGTACCTTTAGAATTGGCGCAAGGTCATGTTAGGAATGATTAAATACGTTTCCTGGTTGTTAGATTGTAGTGAACACGTTTGATCCTCTCTGTATACATATTTATCTCTTCGAGAGGATGGCAAGCGCGATTCGGATTTAATACGATTGCCGAGGCAGGTGCATATTACTTACGTGAGCGTTGCCTCGACGCGAGTTTCGGATTATGCAGGCAGTGCGAGCGACTTCGAAAGCGGTCCGGAAACCTTACGTTTTCTCTCAACCTCGACCGCGCTCGAGCGGAGATGACGCGGCTGCTGGGCTGCTGGTCGGTCGGCTTTACCGGGCGTACGCGTGCGCGCCGGCGCAGGTCTAGCCAGGTACCCTTTGACAGGTATCTCTGGGTTGTAAATTATTTGAAATCTGAGGCAGGTGCAAACTGTTGTTTATACGCGCCGTAGAAAGTTCGACCGCGGCGCCGCGAACAGTTTGCGCCGCAGCCGGCTGGCGGATGCTGCGAGCGTGTGTCTGTGTGCGACTGCATGTTTAATATTGGTCCAGCTTCCCCTCCTCGAACCCCAATGCGCGGACACCACAAAACCCATGCAGCGGCACCTATCAAGACGTGTTACCTGCTCGCGCAGCTTTCGTGAAAACATGAGAAACATATGGCGAGCCTGGGATTTCGTTCCCTAATCAAAAAAAAAACACAAAAACTTTAATTGCGCATTAAGCAGCGATGATACGTTCGAACTAGCGGGGAAATTTGTGAGTCAATAAACGTCACACTTCTGCATATAATTGCGCATAATCATAATTTATGTTAATTTAATTTACCCAATTATTATATTGCCCGGATCCAAATCCGACAGGGACTGACGGCGCAATCATATCCCAGCATCAAAGAACACGTTTAGAGAATTAAATAATGGAGATCATAAAAGCGCGTCCTTTCCCGCTTTTCTCGTTGGGTAGGTTGGCGTGATAAAATTGGGATTTTGATAAAATCAATTTATTTTGGTTTAAATTTAGGAGATTGCATGTGTTCGTTTGGTTTTTGCTGTGACAACTTTCGATCAGATAAGGCACGGAATCGTGTTCGTTTATTAGGCACTGGTTCTCATCATTAAACTTTATGTCGGTGTTTTTCAGTTTAGAGCAAAATAAATATTGCCTAAAAGCAGTTTTTTTTGGTTTTCATTGGATAGATAGCAATGAAGATTAGTTTTTGTTTTGTTTCGGTAGAATATATCAAAAAATCAGCCATCAATCAAGTTTAATAGACGCCCCCTATTACAATATTAACACAGGCGTTCAAAGTTCGGTGTCACTCCAAAATACCGTTATTTATATAAAATTAAATCACGTCCTATACATATTATAATATTGATTGTCTGTATTTACACACGTAGGTACATATATGATGGCATGATGGATTTTTCCATGCATGATCAAAGTGCAACGACGACGCGTAACTTTTTACGTTTTAATGATCTAATCGCCGTTATTAAACGTCGTCTCCCAGACATGAGGGCTGACCGATAGAATCGCAGCATGCACTTTTATCTCGACTGTAATAACACCCCGGCTGGTTTTAAGGCTTCCAACCTGGCGATATATTATTACCGAAATAAAAAAGCCACCAAAAACGTCGCCACCAAGTGCAAGTTTTACTCAGCACGCCAGGACAACAACAAAACGCGCAAAACTAGAACGGCACTCAGAAGGCTGGCTGACGAGACGAAAAAAAAAACAACTAGCGCGCGATTATTTAGCGCTGCCTCAAATCTTAATGGGGTACTGGAGCACTCTGACGTGCGGATCTCTTTAACACATTTCACAGCAATTTGCAAACGCAGCCGGACAGTTCGTAATCGTTCTATTTTCAATTTTCCAAGGTTCACGACGTCGCCGCCGCCGCCGCTTCCTTTCAGCCCTTTGCCCGAAAGCCAAATGGTGAATACATGATGTGAAAGCGAATGGCATTGTAGGTTAGCTCTTGAAAGTTGGGGGATGTTGCTGTGTCATCCCGAACCTTAGAGAATTTCGGTAACTTATTTTCTTCGATGCCAGAAGTGAAATAAGGGTAAAACCATGTAGAGCAAAATCAAAGTTTATGCATTTTGTAATTTGCCCCTCGTTGTCAGTTTCTTTGCGAATTTAACCGCTAAAAACTAACTGAAGTTATGTCTGTCTGGCTGGGGCGTCTCGCATGCGAATGGGCGTATGCCATCCCAAGATTACGTCATGCGTAAGCGCCGCATAAAATGTTTGTTCACATAAATTAGATGTTTTTGTCTGCCAAACCGCAACACACGCCGACGACATCTCATCCGACCGAACGTAATGCGCACCCCACACGCCGGCAATGCCTAACGGGACAAATGATAGATATTATACATTGCCAAAGCTAGTCAAGGTCGATTACACGCGCCTCGATGGCGGTGGGGTGCAGGTGTACTGGGTTAAGCCTTATCAGCGCTCCGCCTTAGAGGCGCACATGCATTTGATGGAAACAGTAACGCGTGTCTTTAAGCCCCAATGTTCAGATATTAAGTTAGGGGTAGCATGTTGATTTATTAGGTCTGGTGGCCATCAGGCGGTACCCTGAGAAAAAAAACTCGTAAAATATGACGTAAAAACTCACCCAAAAAATATCTAATTGCATGTGACCTTGTGGTGTGGTTGAAGTGAAAAATGTGAAGAAAGAAAAAAGTTATATATCGTCTGCGAGCGAGGTTTTGGCGCTCGGACGCGCCTCAAAACCCACTCCGACAAGGACACGCTCGTTGAGGGCGCTACTATGTTCGGTGATTTAACGCGTCTACCTGCTCCAACCAAACAAAAAAAAAATGACCTGGTGCACAAAATTAATTCAATTTTCAATACACAGGGTGTTTAAAATCCCTCCTAACGGGTAAAGCGATGTCTTCTGGCTAGAATTAAAACAAAAAAAAAAACAGCACAGACCGGTCTAGAAAATTCAGAAACAAATTCATGAAAGCAACCAAAAACAAGCACGCTACGATTATTGCGTGTGTTACGACTGCAAGACGTGCGGAGCAATCATTTCGGGCAAGGTGGTTGAGAGGATGGTAGCGCTCAACCACTGCTAGTAGCCGCCGTTCGACCAGCCGCTCGTCGCCGGTCGAATGTGGGAAAGGAAGTGATTTTTGTGTTCCACCTGTCGCTCGTACCGGTTTTCTTCTTTCACCCGTCCGCTACGACGTTGCTGGTTCGTTCCGCGATGCATTATGACGTCGCCTGTACCACGAGAGGCACAAAAGAGCGAATTCAGGTTCGGCCCCTCAATACAAGCGTAATTGCATCGGGCTCCAAATATGACGACGCGACGGAGAAATCGTCTTGTATTGAACAATGCGATAATAAGTGTGGGCGAGTGTCATTCATAACTGTCAAAACACCATCACGGTCTTCATTCATCTAGCATCCAAACTTATGAATGAACATTGTGTTTTATACAAATGCGGGTAGGGAGAAAATCATAAAACGCGTTGACGTTTGATTTAAACTTTTCTCAAGAGATAATGATCATAAAGTCGTGTTTGTTATGGTTTAATTTATTTGGGTCCTTAAAAGCGTATGTTAGTCATAACGGAAAGTCCACCCCGAGCTTTGCGCTATCAACCCCTTTTGCGCGAAACGCGATTGCTCATTGCTTTGCGCAAGGAAAACGCGCACGATTTGGTACGACGTGTAAGGCAACGGCAGCCAGCTAGGAACAGAAGGCAGATATCTCTATGACTAATGAAAATTAATTATATACAACCACCTTATTTCAGCCTATAATGCCGCGGATTCCAGCGCGTACCGCGCATGCAAAAATCGCGCCCGAGTCTCGACGAGGCGAAACTTCCAAGGAGCTCTAAATTTAAATTCCAATTACGCAGTCATCAAAGAGCATATGCATAGTAGCTTGTAGTTGGCGGAAATGACATGGCGTAAATATTAAAGAAACTGCCATTTTTGCGTCAATTAAGTGATTTCTGAATACCCGGTATACTAGGTTAGCATTGAAAGACGCAAAGTGCAAACCCGTGTATGCCGTTTGCATCGGCTTAATGAAAAATTAATAAACATAAAGAGATTACGCTTTGTCAGCGTCTGCACCGCACCAAACGTGATTTTGGCATAAATTATCAAAAGCTCTCTCCCCCGGTGCGTATTGCAAAATGCACAATGGGCGCACCAACCACCATTCAAACTATTCCGTCGAAAAACGTCAAGTTTTATACCGTGCTTCAATAATAAACGTGGCACTGTCATCGCCAAATCTGCGTGGCCAAAAAATGATGACCAATGTTGATGCAATTCCGAAAGTTGATGCTTACTCGGCGCGAGGTCGCGAGCGCAAGAGTTTCAACATTATTATTGAGTATACCAAATATAAAATTGTTATGCGGCGTCACATCCAACGTGGACACGTGCGTCTACTGGAAGCGGTGATTCTTCTTAATATCACCAGAAGGTATCAACATCAACATACCAACCAGGCAATTAATCCGTCGTTAAAAATCGCCGTCGCGTCGTCGTTAAACACAATAAACGAATTCTCCGAGCGCGCAGTTTAAGTTCGGCACTTTAACGCTCCGAGGGCGCCAGAATGGCGCAGCATTATAGATGCGCGAGGGTGGTAAAAGGCGTTCGTTGTTCAGCAGCGTCTTCTTCATCCTCTTGCCGAGGAAGCGCTACAATTTATTAACCTCCGTGGACCCCTCTGGAAGACAGCGAGACGTGATGCACCTCGACGAAGGACA
Source organism: Ecitophya simulans (assembly GCA_027574965.2). Classification (NCBI taxonomy): domain Eukaryota; kingdom Metazoa; phylum Arthropoda; class Insecta; order Coleoptera; family Staphylinidae; genus Ecitophya; species Ecitophya simulans. The sequence goes on from JAODGE020027257.1 coordinate 9,579, forward strand.
AAAAAAACTGCGATACCCTTCGCACGCAAAACAGGGGCGCAAGCAAAAGCGTCCACTGAAACATTCCGCCATTAAAGTATTTAATTTGAAAACGTGCCTTCAACACGCCGGCAGCCACGGCATTGATCATATATCTTCCGCGCAAAATGGAATGCTATTTTGTGATTGCTATCGTTTTATCGCTCTATATGCAAGCTCGCGTTCCACAAAGGAGCAAAGATTTATAGTTTGGGCATAAAGTGCAGAAGGGCGGCGCATAGCTGAGCAGACGTAGTGCAATTTTGTTCCGGTGTTTTTCTTCCTTTTCGAAGATGAAAATGAATGGTGATTGTGCAATCAAAGTAATAAACGAGTCGAGGGTGTTTTCTTAGAAAAGATAATGAAAATTTGATCATTAAAAATTGCCTAAAAACTTATCCTAGAACGGAACACAAAGATTTCCAGATCTAGTAAAAATATGCGAAAGAAACTGTGCAAAAAAAATTGTACGGTACTCTTCATCCGTTAACACCCCGCACACGCTAATTGCACGCTATAAACGAAGACACAAAGCGAACACAAGACGGACTTGAGATTAACACGTAATTTCCATTTAAATTAAATTTCCATTGAAACATTTATGCATATTAGCCGCGGCGCGCCGGCGAAATAAAATAATTAAACGAGAAGCAAAGAAGTAAATTAACACGCGGAACATCGGCGATGTTAATCGCCGCCGGTCGGCGGCGGTTAATCGTCGATGCGTCGTGCGGCGTGCGCGCTCAGATTAGTTGCGAACGATACAGCCGCCGGCAGACAAGGCGGAAGGCGGCGGGCACCACTCACTCAAGGTTAGTCGGTTGGGGGTGGCCGACGGCGAGGGGGGTGCAAATGGCCGCGCCCGCGTGCGCGCCGCGCACGGATATGGAGAGAATGGCGAAAACCGCGCGCGCCTGGCACGCGAGCCGCATGTGAGCAATGCATTAAATTATCCTATCACTCCCGTCGGCAGATATCAACGCGACCAGGCGTGTTCCTTTAACGCGATGCCGCTGACTCATACAGATTTTCAAATTGGAGTAAATATTTTAGGCTTTCCCGCATATGCCCATCACGACGCGTCGCGCGGCGCCGGTTTAATCCAAACCGGTTGAAATGTTTGCCGGTCGCGAACTTTTCCAAACTGATAGCGAATTGGGTAAAAAATTAAAACGTTCCCGGCGCGGCGTTTTACACCGAACGGCAATTAAAGGCGCCAATCATTGATACGCGTCGCAAATATTTTCGCGCGCAAAAATGGCGCTAACGTGAAACAGAAAAAAAACGCTTGTTCGCGTCTGCCGGCGAGCGAATATATGTTTGCGGCCTTACATTTTACTCTGACGCGAAGCAGAAAAGGGGTGCAAAAACGCACGTCGCGCCGCGCCGGCGGTGCTGCGAAATTGCATTACACTTTGCAAAACGTAAATATAATTAAAATTACTAACAAACTAATTAAATTTAACGCGGCGGGCGTTTCGCCTCGGTCGCGCCATCTACGGCGTTTTGATGTTGGAAATTGCGCACGTTCATCCGAGAAGCGCGGAAAAAATTTCATTACTTCCGTTCGCCACGCAAACGCTCTAAATACTCCTCCGCGATTTTGCCGAACATAAACATGGATTTTTAACTATTATCGCAACAAATTCCGAAGTTTATTTGTTGTTGAATTACCGCGCGTTCGTTCGAGTGGATTATACAAACTGTGAAGTGCGCAATTTCGAAACGTGCCCACGGCAAGAAGGAGCACCGGCGAACACGAAAAGCTGTGGGCATAAAAAGACGACCGACACGAGCAGATCCTGAGCCACGTCCTAATTAAATAAATATATAAAGTGTAAAGAACACTTTAAAGCGTTTGCCGCTGCGCGATGGCGGCAAAAGCGGTAGCAACATCGACACAAAGTTCGACCTCTTTTGCGCGACGACCCACGGCATGTTTAACGTTAATTATTAATTAGTAATTAATTAATCGGCGTTTGTTAGCGACATGTGTTTGTACAGCGTTTGACATATTTTGCAATTCTTGCGACTCCATAAATTGTTCGACTATCAACAGCTTTTCGTTTTATTTATTTTACGAACAGTTTGCTTGCAACTCGTTGGAATAAACGTCCTGACTGATTATCTCGACTGAGATATTTAATAACGTGTTAACCATTTCGACAACACCCATCTTGTAACTGTTCGCAGCCAGGTGAGACGGTTATGGAGTGTCGGTCGGTAACGTTAATGATTAAATTAAATTGCAAAATAAACAAGAAGTTGTATCAAGGCTTCCAGCCGGCTGGGGAGGTGACTAAATGGCTTGATCTCGTCGTTAAAGCGCTCCCGTGGTCCTTTATTATTATATCACAACAGACACATTACTTGTGTACACACATTTTCATAAAGTTTCGCCGGCGTCGGCGACGTCACTTTCCCTCTGATAATATTAAAAATACTGATTGCTAATTTTGATAATGCCCAAGTTGTTGTTTTTGATGTTGCCGACTTGTTTTTGCGTCGGGCGTGCGTACGCAATCAAATTAATTAATTATATATATAATAAAATTAGGATAATCTCCCCAAAAGTTTGCAAATTTGAATTTGATCGTTAACGCTCCTACACATTTTCCAGGCTGATTTGTCTTGCTGAATGTTTTAGACGTATTAGAAAATTATACGTTACTAATATTACTTAATTGCCCTACGAATGCTTCGCACGTAATTACACGTTCCGCATTGTTTGTGTGCATCTTTCCAGCAATTGCTGCACGAATGGATTGTGAGTTCGACCACATTGTGGCGTATGAAAAGAACGGACAAAACACGTAAATGTTATGTCATCCGCAGTAATTCTATGTTATTAGGTTGTTAAGTCGGAAACGTTTAAAACGTCGAATTAGTGCTGCCATAAACTTTGCATACCTTCCGTCGGTACAAGCCATTCGGCTTAACATTTCCGTGCGTTTGAGCACAGTGAAATGAAATGCCAAATGACAGAACAGCGAAACAACACTTTGCTGATCAATCTCCGCGTGATTGAGGCGAAACCATTAAATTGCAAATAGGCAGTGCCGCATTCGAGCCGTCAATTGTAGCAAGTGTGCTGGTTGTACCGAGAGCATAAAATCGTTTTGCAACGTGGAAGAATTTATTTGTTGTTAAAAAAAGCGGTAAAAATGTGCTGAGAAGTTGAGGCGTCGTGTCGGATATTTTATTTCTCCCGAGGAAACATATTAGCTCGCCTTTCTGTGCGTGCTTCCTACCAGCGTGTCGTGTTTACTATCTGACCGAACATCGATAATTATCGATGATGCAGACTGTATGCAAAACGTTTCTTCCGAGATACTACTTGCTACACACGCTACGTTTTCTTGTGTTCAGTGGAACGAAACTTAATTAGTAAGTATTTAATTTTTTGCCAGTTATTTTAACGGGTAAAAAATTTCGCAACCAAAATATGGAACCGAGTAAGAAGTAGTGAACGTTTTATCGTCACCATTTTTCGTTTTTCTAGAATAGATAAAAATGAAAAGTGTAAATGTAATTTCATTTTTTACTTGGTAACCTTCAACAATGCAAAAGCGGCAGGGTTATCAATAACAGTCGAAAACGCAATATTATCTTTTTTTCGCGTCGCTGTTTATTGTAGAAAACCCACAACTGTAGACAATAATACGTTCACTACTTTTTACTCAACTAATCCGTAATATATGCGTCATTAAGTGTCGCTAAATATTAACCTCCAAATTATCATCATAGTAAATAGATGGCACTACTGGAAACACTTGAAAATTGAAACCAAAGCAAAATTAGCAATTTATGTAATTCAAATTATACATTCACCTCTCCGGGCAAAATGCCTCGCCTCTGCCTCTGCCTCGGTAAGCTGGTAAACAATATGCAAACATAAATAAATGTGCCGTGTGTGACCCACGGCTGTAATTATCACATCTTGCTGGAGTTATGTGCTACTGAGCTTTTGCAAGATATGCAGTAGCGTGTAACAGGTACGCGAGTGTCGCAAGTAAAATCGTATTCATTCGGATATGGTAAATATATACCAGTAAAGAAATTACAAAGATCCTTCGACTTTCGTACTTGAGAAGTTATTTCTATTCATGCTTGGGAATTTATTGTCTATCAAGATTCAAACAAGACATCATTTCATCTCGATAACACGTTTATCGTACTCCCCGGAATATTTCACGTTCTGCTGGATGATGTGTTATATACTGCATATCTATTCGTTTTTAGATACTATCAATTCCAATGTCTTTCAGAGATGAGATATTGTTGTAGTATACAATCGCTTCGATCGGCTGATGACATATTGATGTTTAATATGCTGAAAATATGGTGACTTCTATATCAAGTGGAAATGAATTGTAGAGATATGAATCTCCATCTAATATTCATATCGTAATATTAGTAAATTTCTAAAGCACTAACAAAGTTGTTTAATTTATTTATATTTAATTGTGGTTTGATTCGTTTTTAAGGTCAATAAGTACATATTCAGAATGTGCATTTTTAACTATGTTTATGAAGATAAACACAATTTGATATCAGTGGGGTTCAATATATAATTTTAAGTCTCATTTTCGCACAAGGAAACCACTTATTGCTAACTATATTGCTAACATAGCACCGGTCTACCAAAACGTACATCATACTAAATCTGCAAAATACGTCAAAAAACAACGGAATTTACAAAATCATAATAATTTATTCTTTTATCTCGCGAGCGAAGTCAAGATCAGATTCCCCGCGACATTTTCATTGCATAATGATATTCAATATTGCCAAATGTAGAAGTCTAACGAAGGGCACACAAAAGCGTTGACATTTTTTCATTTTCCTTATTCGGGAGTGCGAACGCGAGCGAACAACATCGAGGCAAACATGTATGTAATATTTTCATATTGCGAGCATGAACATTTTATATTCAGCCCATGTACAGACGAACAAGCAAGTACACAGAGTGTTTAAACTATTAACAGACTGCATGTTTGCACGTCACCGACGTGATATTAAATAAAACAGAAAAATCTGCGGTTCATTCGTTATTTAGTTGTGCATTCGTTTTGGAGTACCCTGTAGTGGAAATATTAAATATTAAAACGCGAAGGCTAGTCCGCACTTATTTCCAGTCTGGTTTGTCGCCGGTAAATCCCATATAAAACTATGTGTTCTATACAAATGTTTTTAAACAATGCACGCAGTGTCATGCTGAGATACGAAAGCGCGCGCCAGTGTGTGTTTTCTCGACTGAAAGGCGTGCATATTATATTGCAAAAGTTTGCTACAAATTTGCCGTCGCGTTCAAATTAAAACGAGCAAACGACGCATCGGCGTCGGAATGTCAAAAAACAAAAATTACGCGAAATTCATTTACGCAAGGAAATGCGAATTATTAGAGATAAAAGTTTCCACGCATTGGCTAAACTATTATTGCAGCCGGCGAGCTCTGCACGCCCGACAAGTACGTGGTAATTGAGTTTTACAACCCTTAACTCGGCATTGCGCAAAACGAGTGTAAGTTTATTATTACTATTATTATAATATCCAGAGTAGACGCCAGGCGAACGAGTCGAGCGCCGCCTACCGGAGACGTGCGCAAATATGTACGTTATGTAACCAAACAGACACTTTGCTTCATAATGTCGGAAAAGTTCCTTAAGTAATATATTACACCACAGTGCAGCTGGGTCGGGCCACGGTTTAAAATGTTTAAAACGAACCAAACAAAAAAAAACGAAAGAACGAACAATGAGCAAAGCCGACATTAAAACTTAATTTATGGTAAAAGTAACTTTTTTGTATGAATTAGAATTGATATGAATTTCCTTTCTCTTTAGTTGTTCCCACAAGTAATAGCGGACGTTGGTTGCAAAATCACGACGATTTGAAATAAGGCTCGACCGCGCATTGGACGTTTAACAAAGCTTCGCAAATTGCAAACAGAAATCGAAGTGAATTAATTAAATTGAAACAATGGGCGCGCCAATACAGAGCGACCCGACGCAAGCCGGCGAGAAGAAACTGAAAGCGGATTGACCACGCTGCGCGATATAAAATATAATTATGATTGCCGTATGTTGGCGCACGTTTCACTTATAGTATTGTTCACTACCAAATACGTCGCAGGCGGTAAATCCCATCATGGCCGCTTTGTAACTTCAGTGCTCTATTGTTTATACACAATTTGATTATTGTGTGTACACGGGGCGGTTCGTGTTTGTGCCCGGCTGTTTAAGCCGTTGCCGAAGTGCCATTGTCGCAACGACATAATGACACTTTTCACACTGCATGCGATATTTTCGCTTCAGACAAAACGGACGATTACAAAGTGCCAATGAGAAGAAATCGAACAAAACGCAATTCCCGCCGCATTCGGGAACAAAAGCCATGGCGAATGTGACAATATGGCGGCGTGTTTATTGACGCTTAGACTGTTTATGGAGATGTTTGCATGTTGCAAATTTATTCGCCGCTTAACTCGGTTTGCTGCAACGTGCGTCGACCGTGCTGTCCATTATTGTCTACGCGAATGGCATTACTATTTGTTTGTAGAAATGCGTGCCCGCCGGGAATGCGACTTCATTAACACAGCACGACTTGCGACAACAGTTCGGTTTGTTCCGCGCACAAAGCGCAAAGTGGCGAATTGAAAAACTCGGCGAAGAGTGAAAATCGCGCACGCGCCACCCTTTGGCCTCCGATGCAGATGCCGCCGACGGGTTTAATGAAAGCGCAAAGAACACAAAGTGGAAACTGCAAAAGCCATCACGGGCAAACAATCGGTGATAATTTTTAGCCGCTTCAGCCGCTTGAGCCTAGGCGGCCGCAAGCCGTGAGAATTTGTTGTACAAGGGTGGTGGTGTGCCGTCCGGTTCGTGTTCGCTCATTTTTCGTGGTCTGGGGCGGTAATATTAGCCTTGCCCAAAAGGCTTCACATTGCTTCTGCTTCGTGCGCAATGGCCCCATGGTGGTCAATACACAAGAAGCTTGATTGCGTCCGCCTCGGCGACGCGTCACATGAGTAATGTTATAGGCAGATACCAGTGAAACGTATCAAATTATGTTGAATATCATTGAAGAACCACAACGCGCAGTCGTATCATTTTACTCGCATTGGTGATAGCACATCGATCAGAGAGAATTTCAACCCCGAATATTCAAATATTTGTCGGATTTGTATTACCTTTGTCAGTTCAACCGCGATCGCAATTAACATCACCCACCTGAAACAAAGGCATTGGTTAATATTCATGTTTAAAGAAGTTTACGATGATAGTGAATACAGTGCAAGTTGAGTAATAAGTAATAAGCGTTTGATCGTTCAAATTTTTCGTTATTCTGCGATATATAAACACTAAAAAAACAGTTGCGCAAATTGTTGATTTATCGTGTACATTTTTCGTTATTCCAAATAGGAATAACAAATTTCCGAATAAAAATGCATTGTATTGGGTTAAGTAATAAGTAACGAACTTTTTTTTAAATTAAAAATTCGTTTGTTCTTTACCAAATACAACAACAATTTTATTAATTATGTATTCTCCCTGATTGCTAATAATCTTCTACCACCAACCAACCAGTACTCCGCATTGTTGAAGGTTACCAAAAAAAAAAAAGCGACAAGAATGTAGAAAACAGCTTTCGTTTGGAATACAACAGTACAATTGGTAACATTTTTTGTGCATCGTTCCGAGATAAGTGCTAAATTTAAACGCTTATGACGAATTACCCAACCCAATATTATATCTATTAGTTTAAAACACTTAGTTTAAGTCGTTCGGAAGAAAATTGCGGTATAAATATAATACCATTCGGTCGCATCGTCGGGCACGATTGACGAAACGCCGGGAAAATCCACCCGATGCCAAATGTGTGGTGTCTAGACTGCGCGTCGAGATTTTAAGTACAGCCATCAATATTAGCGTCGATTTGAATGTGCGCAAAGCTTTCGTTTCTTTCAACGCGCGCCGCGCCGCAGACGCAAATTGCAGCGAACGCAAACGAATGCGCGTTTAAATCCGCAAGAACGAACGCGCGCACAACGCAAAGAGAAAAAGTTTCCTCTCCGTCGCGCCTCGCGCGAGGCGAAAAAGTTTCGCGTCGTTTCGTTATCCGCGCGTTTCGTGCAAAAGCGTCGCGTCGCATTCCTTGAAGAGGGCAAGAGCAAAGTCGTCTTCGTTCAAATGAATTAATCTATTTGAGCGCAAACGCGTGCGTCGCTCTCATTGTAATTGTTTTCGCACAGATTTTCATAGTTTTACGGGCAGAAGCGCGCGCGTGGGGCGAAAGGCTTTCGCATCGCTCGAAAGCCTCGTATTAAAAAGACTAAATACACGAAATGTGTGAGTAATGCGGGCGCGGACACTGTCCACCCTGACAGGGCCCACTAGCGAGGCCCTTGAGAGACATTATGCGCTCGCGTGGTGTCCGATGTGTCACCCTCTGCGGGCGTACTGGTTGTGTCATACTCTGTTCAGCCGCTTCACGCCCGGCCAGGAATGTACAGTAAGTTGGCTACCAAGCTGCGAAAGCGTCTTGTGTTCGTGCACAGTCCCCGAATGTGGCATGCGTAGGGGGAGCACGCGTTAGCATATCGGAGGACACTTACCCCGTCCTAGCGGAACATCCGAAATCACTGCGGTTATTACCGCCATTGCCGTTATTGTTGTGATAAACCTACGTTCGAGGCGTTCTTCGCGCCGAAACCACCGACGAGCAGGGACGCTAGAAAAATATGCTTCTATGTAAATAAATCACCCTACTCCCACGAACACTCTCAGATTTCTCACTTCTATTCATGCCAGGCTCCATCCCCAAGGGTTAGATGTATCAGCGGAACACCGAAAATATTTCTCCTCGCGTCTCCCGGTTTACTTTAGTTTTCTCATTGTCAACTCTCAAATCATTTGAAAAACCCATAGCAAAAGTTTAAAATATCCGCGCGCACGAAATGTCGAAATTCCGGCGTTTTTTGCCGGCATGTCTGACGCCCGTTCTTTCCAGCATTGTCTGCAACGAACTTTTTCGTAGCTAGTTGAATCGCCGAATGCTTCCTATTCAGGGGGCGTAAATTTCTTCGTTAATAGCCCATAGTGCCTTCTGTTGTGTTGCTCATTCATTTTATTTTTTTACTTCACGTCGCTTTTTTCCCGTCCGCGAGCGTTCGGTTCTGCGTTCATTATTCTTGCGCACGAAAGCAAACGCTCTAATAGTTGCCGAATGGCGGCAGTGGCGGCGGCGACGGCGGCGAAGCCTTGCCTACTTTTTCTCGTGCACAAGAGACACGAATAACTAAGCACCACGTCCCATTCTTATTTGAATATACAATTGTCTACAATTCGGCCAGACGCTCGGCGAGACTAGACGCATTGCGATTGCGCTACGCCTCGAAACTTCTCAAATATTTTCTAATAATAGAATGTCTTTCTATGGAGCGGCGCGACGGTCGGCGCTTGTACCGACAGCGTATGCGATATGTTGGCTTTTAATTCTAAGAAATCCAGTCGGTATGTCGGGGTGATAAATCATCCACTGAAAAGTTATCTTTAACTCTTAGCAAATCATGAGTTTTCGTTAAACTACCAAAAAACTTCTTCAATTCTCTATCGCGTGGACCTAATGCTTTTTTTTCTCGCCGCGTAGAAAAAAATGCGTCGCGCCATATGATCAATAGAATCATGAGAAGATGTAATCAAAAGATGTGGGTGATCTCCCTGTGAAGGGAAGCTCCTTGTCTCGTTGCCAACATGGTAAAAAATTAAAAAGTCGACTCTAAAAAAATATTAATGTTGCTACCACATGTTGGACCCCGGATGCGACATGTGTGCCCGCCTAAGCAAACCCTTTGGCTAGGGTTCAATACACTTTTCGACTATTTTCACATGATATAAAAACACCCTAAAATACAGCCCGTATTTAGGCTACCAAGATGAATTAATTCGAAGCAACCGAATTATATTTTCCAGCAAAGTTGTCCAACTCTGTGCCAGGCCTGCCCGGCAACTTTTTGGCATAACATTTATTCTGCTCAACTTTAGAATAATCAACGCGGGCACGTATGATACGCTACCCAATTAAGCTTTGGACCATGTCAGCTGCTCAGCTAAAACCGGCGATAAAATACAAATCGACGTTTCCATAATTTGAGAATTATGCGCAACTCGTAAATTTGAATTCTAATTAATTAGATTCGATAATCATAATTTTTAAGTTTCTATTACGCGCCTAGGCGCGACGTTAAAACGTAAAAACTCCAAAATCATTTTATCCAGCGCGACGGACATTTATCTCGGGATGATCAATTTATTCACCCCCGCTTGCACTTCGCTTGCATATCATAGCTTTTCACCCCCTAAGCGGTTATCGGCGAGATGGTTGAAATAATGTCGGCAATGCCCAAAGTGATAGTAATAATAAGGGGATATGCGTTTGCGGGAGATGCTTTCACGTCGCACCCCCACGGCGTCGCCACTGCACGGGTGGATATTGTGTGCACGCGGAGTGCCGATGAAATATGGAAAAATGGGGAGACGCGAGCGCAAAAACCTCCCGATTCCCGGCCCTCCGTCGAGGGTTCGGGGACGTCGCGCTGCTTGCATGCCTCGGCGCATGCTGAAATCGTTGGTGTCCTAACAGGCGCTGAGCTGTCGCGCGTATTCCCCAGACATTCGCGTATGAATGTCACGGCTGTAGCAGCGCCTTGTTTCAAAGACCATGGATACTAAAGATAGCTTAAAGTGCAGTCGGTCCCGGTGCCGCGCCACGTCGCGCCGGCGACGTCTGGCCTCGAACAGGGACATCGGGATCCGGGCGGAACGCGACTACGACCAGGATGCAACGTTATTTTCGGAAGTGAACTTTCCCGTTTACCTTCACTCATCATTCGCGCGGATATATTCGCGCTGGCTGCCGTCTGCCGTTCCCTCCTCGGTCGTGCGACGGCCGCGATTTAATTTTAAGTTATTAGCTTACAGAACCTGGATGATACCAGGTGTAAATGTTTGCGCGGCGGCGTCGTTTGTTTTACGGCCCGGGCTCGACGCAGATAAAAAACCATTAAAATGAGAGGTGCTTCCCCCCCATTTTGAGCACAAATACGCCAAGGCGACGAGCTGGCTAGGTCCGAGGCGCAAAGAGTTTATCACAACACTGATGAATATAGAGCGAAATTATGCGTGCATTTGCATATTTAAATTCGTCTCCTCCTCGGTCACCGTCTTAGCGCCGACGTCGCGTTCGCCTCTTTAATAATAATTTATCCGGCAGGACGGTTCGCCTCGTTTTCTGTCGCGTCGCGCTGCGCGTTTTTTCGTAAACGGCCCATATCTATGCTTATTACTGTATCGCCGTGTCTTTGCATATTCGGCCGTCTTCGTTTGCTTTGCAATAAAGAAAGTAGCCGTCGCGGCGGCGGCGGCGACGGCGCCGGCAAAGGGGCAAAAGGACGAGTCGAGAAAGTCATGCCGAAGAGGGTAACAGGACAACGCAGACGTACATACATTCGAACTTCGAAATAAAGAGGGGAATTTTAATGAGCATTGTTTCGCGTAAATATACCCTCAAGAGCACGCCACGTATCCGACTGCGGAGTGCACAGGTATACCACCACCGCAGGGAGGAATTTATATTTTTCATTTTTAATTTTCTCGCGAGCTCATGTCACAAGCGCAATTCATAAGAGACGTCGCGCTCCTGAGCGACCTTGGGCACATTCCATTTGGGCCCGAAAGAAAGCCATGGCGTTTTGTTTCGTTCTCGTCCCGATTGGCCCCCGAAACAATTTCAAGCACAAGTTATATTTCACCCGCACGCATTATAAATTCCATATTATTTGAGAACATCCTGTAATGATGATTCATTTCCGCGCGCCGCGTGCAGTTGGTTTCCTCGGGGCAAAGTCCGCACTGGGTACATATGAAACAGAAATATATTTAAACGACATCCAGACATCCATCGTGCTCATGCATAGGAGGATCCTTCCTCGTTTTTTATTACCACTCGCGTCGCCGTAATAAGAGAATAATTGCATTTCCGTCATTCTTAGATTCATCATTATAAAATATTTGTCAAACGCTATCCCAGCGTCGTTGCGACTTTTTCAATGTCCCCCCAGACGGCAAAATTCTATCTAATGGCCTTTTTTGTTTAAACTTTTTCTGAACTTCTTCGAAGATGCGATTGTGAGGCTGGAAGCGAGCGTCTGTCGTTTGCGCGCGTCGATTTCCCTAGTGTTTTTGATTCCAGCTCGATGGCATTCAGGTACATTAGGCTCGAACGCGCATTCCCAACACATGTCTAACAAGAACGTTTTTGCTCAACACTGGATGCTATCTTTAGTTGCTATAAATTCGGTGCATAAAGCTTTCACGACTTGAGCATAATGTGAAGTTAGGTAACTTCACATTCTAGACTGAATTTATTTTGCTCTCATTGCATAATTGGACCTTCAGTTGCACGATGAAATAGACAGGAAACCTCAACGTCCTAATGGCGTGCTGTGGAATTCGAAGAATGAGGTTAGATGTTTGAATCGACATGCCGGATATCGAATTGAATTTAATTTATGTCAAGTGCATGAGTGGACAAGACCATAAATGTGATGTTTCATAATCAATCAATTTGCAATTGTAACTTAATACAAATAAGGCCACTTAATATGGCGTACACATCCATAATTCAATAAAAAAATTATTCATTCTAAATTAATACAATAATATGCAGAAATTGCGTATGAATAAATAATTTCTTGGCAAACAGTTGCCTAGGTAATAACCACCACGTTGAACGTTGGTCGTCTAATTTTGCCGACTGCAGAAACTAAATTTTAATCCGTTATATGATCGAACATCAGACATTCGTTCGTCAATCATTAATACAAATTCAATTTCCGGTTGATGGCTGCACGTTTCCAGCTGACTGCTAACTACGAGTTGATAGGGTTTTTATCCCAAACAGAGAACATACAGTCAATGCAGTCGCACAGCAATATTAAAATGAATAGATATAAATATATCAAAAAACCGAGTTTTAATTTTAGAGTTAAAAGCGTGAGATAGATATTTAGTACCGGCAAAAATCTCCGAGATTTTATGAACAGTCGCGACATTTTAATTACTGTTCATAGACATCATAATGTCCGCACTGTATAATAAAGAATTGTAGGGTCTTTATTTTAATTATAAAATATTTATCCAGATACCAGTTTTATCTATTTACATAACGGCGTAGGTACGATAAAACATTTATTCGTTTTATAATTGAAAATTTCGATTTACACAAGTAAAGTTTAGTGGATAGATACGGAGTAATATTTTATGTCCTGTTTGGATGTTAACTAAATTATGAGTTTCTCGCAATTTCTCCTAACGAATTTATTTCGTTTAAAGATGCGATAAAAAATAGAATTTTTATTTTAATTTGCCCAATTTGAAGATATATGTGTCTGAATAAAACGCGATTTATAAGATTAATATTCAGAATATAGTTCTTGTTGATTAATTATTAAATGTTTATTTTCAAATTTAGACTTTTGCAATATTAGCCAAAATTGAGTCTTAGGTACTATTCGTGAATTGTTAGAATTGTGAGCGCATTTGTTGACCAAAGTGCACGTTATTTACAAATAGTATCGTTGTCGGTTGCTGTTATTACTTATGAATGTTGTTTAAGCAAATGTAGTTGCAATATGACAACCCGTCATTTCAAAGTGATATTAATTTGCCTTTATTTGAACGCAAGCAAATGAAAATTGTACGTAAAGCTTCCCAGAACGTCAGATGTCAAGAGCTCTACCAACTTCCAGGTCATCATGTTGTTGCAACCGCATGCTTTTTTTCGGTCGTTACTTTTGCTATTAGTAGATAGACGTAGAAAAACGCCAATTAGCAAATGTTCTCTCTGCGGTGCACTTATCAAAGAATCATTTGCGTTGTTGTTTTCGCTTTGCATGGATAATATGGCGGTGATATTGCCCGCTTCCTCGCGGCGTTATGATTGCGCTCGAGCGTTACTTCTATGGTAGTTTGCCCAATGGTTAGTTCTGTTTGGTCGTATTGGATCCGTCATTAGAGTTGCATTTGCAGTCGGTGGCCATGCGAAGAATGCGCAAACCTTAACTCCTGCCACTGCACGCCATTGTCGGGGTTGCGCAAGATGCGCCGAGCATGTACCGGAACGCAAACGTGACAATGGACGACATAGAGGAATGAAAATCGCCCGCTGCTGAGCACTTCATAATATCGCAAGTGGCGCGCATCGACATCATCAATCACATCGAAATAAACACGTAACAACCAACGCATTTCGGCGTCAAAGCGCAACCTCGAAACAAGCGGAAAGGCCGACGGCTGGAAAAGCCCAACCACGAGCACTTTGACTGGGAATGTACCAATGAGCTGAAATAATAAGTGCGGGAATTTTGAGAGCTTGAAATTAAATAATTTATCATTGGAGATCAACGCCTGGAAAGGTAGAACGTTAGCGTTTGTTTATCTTGGGAGTTTGCAACGCACGCGTTAAAGCTAAATATAACCGTTGCACGTAAATTCTCCATTTTCGGCATGCTTTCAAGCTTTTCACACTCGATTCGTTCTCGATGCATTTCCATTTAGTTGCGGCGCTCAATACACGCCGGAATATAAACATTTGGCACACCCCAGTCGAGGGCGCTGCCCCGAACTTTACTACGTCGCGCGGCGTAAAACAGGCGTGAAGCAATATATGCAACGCACGCGAACTTGTAAACTAATCTGAAGGAAATTCTTTTCGGCATCAGCGCCATGGGCGCCGCCAGCGAGGGGTGCCCGAAATAAAGTTTCGGACAACAGTCGACGTGCGCATTGTATTATTTCGCGTGCGACAGTCGCACAAACGCTAAAAATGAAATATTTTCGATCTTCGTAAACAGCACATTGTCTAGACTTCCCGCGATAAACTCTAAACGAGTCGAAAATCGAATTTCGTCCGTTCACTTCATTCGGTGCTTCAATTTCGTATCCGCGTGCACCCTTCACTAAAAACTATCGGCGACAAGCGAGTTGCTTTGCAAGTCGCGCTCGTCCCCGTCCTCGTTCCCCATTTTGAGTGAAACCGCAAAATCAACTTTTTGTTATGCATGGAGAAGATTATCTTTTAAATATGTTGGTGCAGCATGCAAGCTACTACATCCTGCACTTCCGAATCTGGCCAGCACCGTAACACGATCCCACCCTAAAAACAAATTGTTAATTGTTTCCCATTCGCGCTGCTTATGTACTATCCGCAACATGTTGATTTTATGCCTCGCAACTGCCATTAACGCTTATTTTTCAAAAAGCTCACCTCGATCGGCGGCTGCGTTGCAAACGTGCTGCCGTCGCCGACGTGGCGCGACGTACTTAGAGCCCCGCCGGCAGTAAACGCCATATTCATTACGCGTTAACATGCGTCGACCTCCAGATGCGATTTCGCAAATTTCGCCGTGCACGTCGATATATGAAAAACACCCGCGTTTCGTCAGCGGAGCGCGGGCGTGCACAGAAAGCGAAACCCAACACATGCACACAACACGCTCTCCGGAACATTATAACGTGCGATGCCTCTCGTTTGATGTTCACTTCTGTATCACTATTATGCTGTGCACTTTAACCGCGGATAGCAACCGGCCTAGACGAGCGTTCGTTGAATAAAAGTAAACACGTACCAAAACATGTTTAGTTAAACCCCTTCACCCTAGTTTGCAATGCCCGACGCGGCGGACTCGAGTTCTATAAATAGGCAAATAGCTGAATTGCTATTTTATACATTTTCACTCTAGCCGTCTGGAATATTTGCGCTAAAACGTCGGATTACATATATTTAGCGCTCCAGCAGCAAGCAGAAATGCTCTGACCCCAATGAATTCCGATTTGATTTGAAAAAATTCCCGAAAACGTTCGATAATTTATTAATAAATTTCTAAATATATCATAGTCGCAGTTTACGCGTCTATAAATTGTTGCAATATTTAATACTTGCAATTAGTGCAAAATTGAATTGTTTCAATAATTCTGGAATGACGGCATTAAATATGTACAAATATCAAATGCGCGCCGGGCGTAAATTTTAATCAGAAGCACTCCCACCGTTGTCCTCTCGTTTATTTATGCGAGCGCAATGTAAATTGCAAACGCTAATTTGCGACTGCAGCGAAGTTGAATTTTGCAGCGCCGATTGATTTCGATTTCATCGCGTGCCGACTGACGCTAATCGAGAACCATCACGTCCATTCATAACTCTTCAAATCGGCATCGATACGTAGCGCTCGCTATTTAATTAAAAGTGACGAATGTTTTACAGCCGTCCATCGGGAGATTGCAAAACCAAAACAACTTTCGACGGCGACCAATCAAGAGCGACTCACCTTTCATGATAAGACGGGCGTGCGCACACGATGAATTGCCATATAAACATGGAAACGATGAAAAAACGCGCAATTTAAATTCGTTTTATCTCTACCGTCAGTTTTGCGTTTGGAAAATTTAATTTGCCGTTTTATTCGCGCCGCTTTGCCTGACACGTTTGTCGAAAGAAACATCGCGCTCAAAACATATTTAATATATTAAACTCGCGCTAAAAGCAGAAAATGACATAAAGTAAATTGGACGCTTTGTACTCACGCACCCATTCGCAGGAGCTGGAGCTTCAAGCAGGAAACGGCGGATTAATCGCAATATTTTACTTTTTCGTGTGCCCGTTTGAGCGGTTGCGCCGTTTAATGAAAATATTTATTACCAGACAAGTCTACATTCTTTCTTCTGTTGGGTGGCGACGCACTTTTCGACGACGAGATATTCTCGTCCGGTGACTGCGATGCATTCACGTTACTCCGTTGACAACTGGCAATTAAAGCCAAGCGTCGTCCGAATTCTAAAGGAAAACACTAAATAGATGTTTTCGAAGACGTCAAACTTTTATTTCGGTCCCATTGTCCTCGCCATTAGCACATCGACATGCAACTGATCCTGCTTGTGATGTAATGCGACGTTCTTTCCTGTCAAATTAAATAAGCCCCGAAGAATGCTTTTGTATCATCAATTTCCGGCGTGTTTCCAGCATCGAATAATTTCTCCTTTCAGGTTATATTCGAGCGTCGTTTGCGCCTCGAATTCTTTGGAAACGACACGGTAATGACGTAACGATGTCAGCGCGCTAGGCGAGGCATTATTAGCTTCGTTTTATTTCGAATTTAAGCGAGACATTTAATTATGGACGAGTCGACGTGTTCGCGCCCAGTCAGTCAGCACTCCAAGTTAGCATTTTTGCAGTTGTAGTTCGTTCTGGGCGCCTCGATACCGCCGCTCCGCATCAATATTCAAATGGTCCTGGAGCGGCATCGCACAGTACGTGTGTACAAACTCATAACACTTATCGCATTATGCTCTCTCATCCTTCCCATTTTCGCCATTCGCGAACGTACTCTGCACGGCATGCCATTACGGCCCGGCCACCACTCCCGACCGGTGGAGTGCACCAGCACGTGGCACAGTGCTGGGTGGTATTACTTCACATTATACATTACACATGAACCTCGCGAGCCGTGCTGTGAGCGCCAGCGACGACTGACGACTTGGTTGCAGCGAGACCATTTATTCAATTTTCGGCAACACGTCAGGTGCGCGTTACTGGAGCGGCAGGCCAACTCCAACGAGTATGCAGCGATCTCCCAGTTGGTTTGGCCCTTCGCCGTAAAGTGATTAGCACTCCAGGATAATTCATTGCTTGCTTTGACAACTTCTACTTTGCGATTCCGAATGTCTGCGCCGTGGAAAGGTTTCACACCGCCTGGCGTTGTTATCGACAAGTGGATAGCGCGAAATAAATTTCATATCGACTACCCAAGACGCTGGTACGAGTCGCGGAAAACCGGAGGTGAACAATTTTATTGCATTCCAGTGCACTTGCAGATGGAGGCAGGGCTTTGTGCAGCGCATTGTTCATATTCATTGACGTTTCCTTCGCATGCCTATAATCTTTCAGTGCCTGCGCACGTTTCGCATTTGCATTGATGCCTATGTTACAAATCTTATATAGCTCGGGAACAATTTTTAATATGACTAGAATGGTACCAAGTGGTGGTGGAGCCGCCAAGCGAGAAAAAGTGCAAACAGGTTCGCACTGTAATATTCACATTGTTTACTTTGTACACGCTATTTTATTTTAGAATAATTCTCCGAATTAATCTCGCCGAAAAATGAGCCATTTGCATTCGGTTGGTGGAGGAAATGTCGCGGAAACCACTCCGGAAGGACGTAGCACATGTGCGTCGTTCCATGGTGGCAAAAATAGTGCTCCAAGTGATGGAAAATTGAAAACATTACACTACCACTCTCTATGCGTTATGCGCCGTTATGTGTCGAGTTAAACAACACAATTTCACGCGCATCGTTGTCATGCAGGCGTTGAAGAGCAATTTTTTCCCGCCTTATTCAGACTCGCTACTGGGTTATTGTGTTCTCCATCATGCGCCACACAACATCCCACGTGCACAACCACGTACTCGTACAAGAATGCACATCAAATGTGACAAAAACTTTTTCAAACGCATTCGCGTTGATTAACGTTTCGTGTGCCGTTTAATGTCCACCAGGTTCATTACCATGCGCGAAGTTAATTCGGCACAAAAAAATCAATTCCGAATGGATGGAACACGCAAGAATACGCGCGCCGGTTGTCAGAACGGGCGTTCGAACACGCCGAAATTGAGAGGCAAATGGAACACAAAAACAGCGCGTAATTTTTCGAATTCATGGGGGAAAACGGAGCGGCGCGCGCGCACGCCAGGCGTAATTGCATTAAAAAACGATTTCAGTCAATTAACGGGCTACAATATTGCATGACCATCAGCGATATATGTGATGTCTGTTCGAACGTCCTCGTAAACGTTTCTTCGGTAGTTTGGTAGCCAAGTTTTATTACTCGTTTATCAGTTTATATCAAAATTTACTACATCATTTTGCTCTATGTTCCCGCGATGCTTTTTTTTTGGCGCCGTTGAAATTACAAAATTATGTGATGATGATATGTTTCTGGTGGTGTCTACACGTTCAAATGTAAATTTAGCCATAACGTTATATAGTCCAAGCTGACAGGTGCGAATTTAAATCAGATGACCGTGTGATATTTGTTATATGATAATTTAATTAACTGGAGTGGAGTAATAAGTTATGGGCGTTTACACTAAACACCTGTCTCGTTACGATTTGCATAAACTTCGAACAAGTGAACTATAACAAGCGTAACTTCATTTTTTTCTCTACAACCCTGTCGTCTTCATTTGTTAACATTCGTAACCTTCAGCAACGAGTAAGATCTTCAAAGCTGGCTTCTCAATTTCTACGAATTTATGCCAGCCGATTTCTGACAAACTGGCATCGACAAACTGGTCGAACGGTGGCAGAAGATCGTTAGCAATAACGGAAAATATTCAATTAATTAAATTGTTATTATATTTGATGATAAAAACAAAACGCTTATTACTTATCGCGCAACCCAATACACTCTATTTTCTTCCCGAAATTCAACGTGTTCATTTATAATACAACATAATACAACAAGTTGATGCACCGGATTTTTTGATCTCTATTTATTGTAGAATAATAAAAAAATATGAACAAAAAAACGCTCATTACTTATTACCTACCCTTTTAGGTGTTGAACATTTATGTCACTTACACATAAAATCATAATCTTTCCAGACAGTCCAAAGTCCAAAGCAGAAATTCGTCTGTGCCGATCATAAAAATATGGTGCAGTTCATAAACTAAAACTCCTGTTACACTAGTTTTCGCACTCCCCACCGAGCGAAATATTCCGCCCGACACGCAGCGTGTCAAGATTTATCACGGGCAAGTTGTTTTATTTTTTCGACCAACAACACATTTTTCTATTACAATTACGTCGAGCGCCACAGGCATGGCCAGGCATCATACAATGAACATTTATTCAACATTCGGGGGTCATTCATACACGTCGTGCGCGTACGCAATGTACGCATGCCCGAATGCCGCGATAATACATGAGCGCATCGTGCGCGGCATCAAAAAGCACAAAGGTATGTGCGAGCTCGCGCGTCGCGCCCGAATAAAGCACGATACGTCGCGCGCGCGCGTGTGTGAAACGCGAAACAAAACGGCAGGTTTTGTGGAATCACGAGAGACACGCGAACGACCGTTCATGCATTGTTATTACTCGCGACTCGTCCTGACAAATGCGAAGCGCGCCGAATTGGCATGCACGCGCGTCGGCGGCGGCGGACGTGGACGACGCCGCGGCGCGAGGACGCAGGACGCATTCGCAACGAGGCTTCGCCACTCTCCTGCGCGCCGGACGCAGGACACATCGGCGCGTATTGATACCCGGCCCGGCCGGCGGTTCAATTTCGAATCGGCGCTATCATCGCGATAGCGAAATGCGTGCACGCACCACGGGCGCGCAAGAATGGCCATCATCATCGTCGGCGTCCGACGGATGATGTAGGGTCGGGTCGGACTAATGACACATTATTTTTACGCGTTAACACTTTTTCTGCGAGCGGGAATCAGCGGCTTGTCCGACAGCAAAACAACATTCCCGCGAAATGGACACCTTCATGGGCGTAATAGCCGCGCATGTTGCGAATATTAAATAATTGCGGATTCGGCGCACGATGTGAAGGAAACATTGACAATCCATTATCCGATTTGAATTTCCAGCGAATCATTCACCCGATCCAATCACCAAACTTTGAACGAACACAGAAGAAATTAGACTGGAAATTCCACCAAGTTCTAAATATGTCTTGCCCATCAACTCGAAAATATTGTCTTCGTAGAAAGGCACAGAAAAAACTAGCTGAAAAATTAGAACATCTCAGAGTTTGTCGTTTTTTGATATGAAAATTAAGCGTCGCGACGGTATGGCGGGCATTGCTCGCTGGCGCCGTTAATTTCTTCAGAAATAACACCGTTTGTTATTCCGGGTCAACAAAAGGTATCGCTGAGTGATGCGCACGCAATGCCGCCGCCGCCGGCGGCGAGAGTGCAATGGTCCTGCGCCAGTAAAGTTTCGGCTGACTTAGAAAGAAGCGTGTGCGGCAACTTTTTGTTTGTTAGCTAGTAATTCGTGAGGCTAGTGACGTGTCTCAAAATATCAGACCTGGACTCTCACCTCACTGCCAGCATGTCTCGGCCAAACGCGAACAACCGAAGATTAATCCACCTTTGTCTTCGTACGCACGCACCATTTCCAGCACGTACGCAGCAATTCGACGAAACTAGCCACAGATACGTGCCTGCCCTGCGCGCTGTGGCGTCTGGAGTGCAAGGTACGCGCCTCAAAGAAAAAGAATCAATTTTCAGTCTATTAGTACGTTCGCGTTTGTGAAGATTTGGTGTCTAAGCGTGGCGCATTACAACGGCGACTTCGGGAGGATATAACATTCTTATATGCACGGGTACTTTCACGCAGCAAGGATTTAAATGCGTCTGGACCGTATATTTATAGCGCGCCATTCGAGACACGCCATTTAAGAAATGCTAAACTATTGAGTCGTTCAACTCTGTCGCAATTACGCATCAGCAAATATGATTATTTTAATTCCAAAAATAACTCCCTCCTGGTATAACTTGTGACATCGGAAGAATTGCCGCTTTGTCAATTTTTTAACCAACAAAAAGCATGTTAACAATCGGCGTTTTTCCACGCCATGTGGCAATCGTGAGTTCAATTGGCATGTCGTAAGCTTTAATTTCTTGATTCTCGCAATGATTCTCGTCTCCCCCTGGGGATTCCTCCGATTATATAAGTTTACCTCTAATGTGATAATCTTTGCTTGTATTGTACGTTATTTCGGCTCGTTTGTCTTTTCGTCTGATCTCGATCCTATACTTAGAATCTTCGACTAGACTCGCGTTGACTTAAGCGTGTTGCCCACGAGCGACCGACACAATTGGTTTATTTAAATCTTCCCCGAAGATTAGGCGATTTGTAAATTACTAAATATCATCATTAAACGTGCCTAGGGTATTGTCGAAACGCTCTTCTAACAGGCTTTCAAACAGATAAACCTCAAAAGTTTCGACATAAATTTCGAATTTGCGGAGTGGCAAAGGACGTTTGTAATAGCCACGTATGTCAGGCACGAAAACAAGAAATTCGTGAGGATCTTTTGATGTGAAATTAATGAGTTCCATTTGAAATTCTTTCTTCTGCTGCGCATTTGCGCTTTTCGCATTGGAAACATGTCCAAGTCCAAGACCGGGCTAACCATGCGACATGAATCTTAAGCGCACAGATAAGTGCGATTTAAAACATGCAAATCTCGAAAATGTTCGAAGAACCATTCTCCGAGCTCAGTTGCAAACAACTCCTCCAGCGCACACGATTTCGCGTTCGCCCTCCGGCTACTAATCAAAAGTGAAAATAATGTAGGCGCACACACGCGTCAATTAAGTCGACGCATGACGGACGACGTGCTCTAGCAGCACATGCCTCTCGGCCCTAAGAGGGCACTCGTCTTCCATGGCGTCTAAACAACCTACCCTCTAATGCCGCGCCCGCGCAATTCAATCTTCAATGAGCGCAATAATTGCAAAGTCATGATCCAGACTTTAATTACAGACCCGCGACTACGCCCGAGGGGTTATTAGAAAAATTGTTTAGTCCATTCGTCGCCCCGTGTCATCACCGCGCACCGCATGCGTGAGCACTAAGGGCCTCTATCGCAGCGTCCCCCATTTTCCACGTTTTGTTGGTACAAATCACTGGGGTATCGAAGGAGGTGTGCGTATAATTAAAGATCTACAAGGCATTCAACTGAAATAACAAATTAGAGGGTCGAAGCAATGCTCGATGTTCAATCAAAGAGTAATCAAATCAGAATTTTACCCCAGCATCAATTGATTGTGCGCGCACTCGCAGCAAATTCGATACTCGTCACGTAATGTCATCCGTACCTGCAAAGAATAAAAACAAATGATTAAATATCAATATCGTTGCTGCAGCAATAAACAAACATTCCAAATTATCACCAGGATTAAACCTTTGTGTCTCGCCGTAGAAAATATTTTAATCAAATTAAATATGAAATCTGAATATTTGCATTCACGAATAGGTAACGTATGCACGTCATGTGCGCTGATTTAATTGTCGACAGACACATAAAAGTTTACAAATAAGCGAGTGTGAGTGCGCAACATAAAATCAGCCTCTTTGGTTAAAATAACGGGCTCCGAGCACGCGAAAAACATCGCAATCGCATGCGCCGTGCCGTTCATATAAATACCCTATGTACCCATTGCCTCCGACAAACATCAGGCTTTCCGATTGAGTTATTCGGAGTCTCTTACATTCACTAAATATTATTTCCTCGCGATAATTTTTTTATATTCTCAGAAAGCAAACTGCACAGCTAATAAAGAAAATATTTAACTTATGACCGCAATCTACTGAGCGCCAGTGTAAATACGCAAACACTCATTGTTCATGCATTTGATATTGCGATATAATAAGCAAATACGGCGCGTTGTGCACGCAAATAAGCAGCCGAATTATATAATAGGCGGTGTGTGTTTTTAACGATAAGGCATAGCGTATTTATCTTGAATTCCCTGCGCATTTTATCAACTTCTCGAGAAAGCATCTAGACGTCGATAAAAAAATCCTGAATCATAATATCTTAAATTTTGCAAGTGCTGCACAAGTTAGCAGCAAAAACACGTGAGTGCCGTACTAGTAAAAAAGTGCCATTTTATACACTGCTTGCAATGAAAGAAGGACTGGATGCACAAGTTTACAAAAAATGGTAAAAGTAAAAGAGGTACCCATTTGCACTTTTGCGAAAAATCGAAAGCAATGTTAAATTGGTCCAACATTATCTCGGTAAGTATGAACCCCCGATAAAATTATTTTTCGAATCTACATTCAATTCTGCGTCTATTATGCTGGTTTAATTGGATTTCAAATTTTTGCCATTTTTGACAATAATGCAAAGAGACACCCCTTTATACATTTGCAAACAACCGAATATAATGTTAAATTTGTCAAACATTATTTCGTTAGTATTAACCCTAGAGCATAATTGCTTATTGCCATTCGAAGCTACATTCAATTCTGCGTCGATTAAGCTGGTTTAATTTTTAAGTATGTACAATCGAGTGCATTGCGATATTTTAACATTTTGAAAATAAAGAAAAGTTGTACTTTTATGTGAAATAGAAACGAAAACATTACATTTCTCAAGAAATATTAAAACGTTCGTTATTCGTCTTTCAGTTTTGATTCGAACTGTAGCATCACCTTTGAATTGTGAAAGAATTGATACAAAAATATCAT
Organism: Ecitophya simulans; assembly: GCA_027574965.2. Lineage (NCBI taxonomy): Eukaryota > Metazoa > Arthropoda > Insecta > Coleoptera > Staphylinidae > Ecitophya > Ecitophya simulans. Next base: position 33,933 of record JAODGE020027257.1, read on the forward strand.
AGGGTAATGATTTACAACAATGATTTTATGGTAGAAAGTTAATTTTATGTCAATATTGATATGGTACTATTCGAAAGCTGAGAAACTGTTCTCTTCAATGATGCAAAAATATCATGGGGTAATGATTTGCGCAGATGGCAAATCCACGTTTTTTGATGACCTCCATGTATTTGTTATGGGAGGACAGCGACGTTTTTGGAGATACGGTTTTCAAGCCAGCTTGATGCCGTTTTTTTGGGCAAATTCGTTGCGGTTCAAAATAGTTGTAATAGAAGCGCGGAGCAAAACAAAGTTCGTTCTCAAGTAAAGGATATCGTTAATTTAGATCAAGATGCCCACCCATGTCGATGGAAATTATGAAAAAAAAAAACGACACACATACCGGCACTCTTATGATAATAAAATGGAATCAAAATGACAGAAAGACATAAAGTTAGAACATTTAAATAGTTATTAGGTCTGTTACTGTTTCCAGTGCCATTATCCGCCGGATAGATTATGACGCGCACGACCGTGAACCTTAACCACACAAGAACTAAAAAAAAAGACATTTCTTGATGACCAATTACAAGATAATCTTGAACAAAAGTGCACGAATTTCAGAAATTGGACGAAGAGATGAGAGTTATGTACATCTGGCACTGAATGTCGAATAGTGTAAATATTTTGACCAAAAATAGCTTGGAATATTTTGGAATCTTTTAACAAGCATCAAGTATGGAAGCCGGCGTTTGTGTTATGCTTTCATCATCAAACATGTTAATAAATTCAGTTCATAATGATATCAACCCGTTTTTAATTTTCGTTGCATAAACAAATAACATCGTCGAGCATTATAAGAATGAGCACAACAATTAAATTTTAGGACCACTTACATTAGAGTGCAGCATAAATTTATAATTATGTCAGACCATAGTCGGATAAAGTCTAGTCTTACGAAGACAATAGAATTATAATCAAGGGCTATAATTGCGTATTAAGTTTTTGTCCTACATTTTGATTCCTATTAGAAATAGAAGTAACGACGACTATTATTAAAGTATGACAAACACATTAGAAGTTATTACATTAAACAAACAGCTGACTCACAACTTCAATAACGTTGAATAAAAACCTCACTGAGGAGAAGCAAAGACTTAATTTGTTGTATAGACGCTGTAGTCGGCTTTTTATTATAAATGATTAATGTGCAAACACTTGAAGAGTTTCTTTTTGAGTTACGACCTCATATTTTGATAATGCAGCGATGGTTACTCCTCCAATGTGTAAAGAAGTGATAAACTACGAAGAAGCCAAATGATCAACACACGCGCCGACGTAAACACTGAAATTGATAACTTTGTCGGCTGATGCCATTGCATTAGAAGACGTCCAGCCGAAAACAGTAATAGAATCTGGGGCTGTGTGAAGTCAACCCGCCGAGTCTTCAACGCGTGGCGGCTAGAAAAGTAGAAAAGCTCACGGAACCGTTTAGATAAGAACAAATGATACACATGAAAGCTACCTCCGAGGTTTCGGGCGCGCGGTCCCCAGCGACATCAGCATAATAACGTGAAAGAGCAATAAAATAAAGACTACAAATCTACAAATTCGACGGCACGATAAATTCACATCAGATGGTTTTATTGGAAAGGGAATTTGTTCGAATTTTTCGACCGCGGTCGTGGGTCGAAGCTTAAGACGACCGGTGGTTGTTCTCCGGCCGCTTTGACGGTTTATTTTTAATTAGGCGACAATCAAAAGACAAATGTTCGGTGCCCGTTTGTGTTGCGCAACGGCCGGTCGCCACCAAATTGGAGCGATTTATTTGATCCGGTTCCGTCCCGCTATTTAGATATGAGATAATCGAATAAATGTGGAAATTAAACTAATCCGGAATGTCGCCGCGCGAGTGACGTATTATGGAATGCGATTTCGTCAGGCGAGCGCGCCGAAATACGAAATTAGGCACTGGCCCGGTCGTGTTCGCACCGGCTTAATAAACGATACTAATTTTTATGCTCCTTTTGATTTTCCGCGGCGCACTTCATTATAATTAACTTCAACTTAAGGCTTAATTAAATTCGTGTGTGATATTATTGGGCATATTTATTAGCGTGCGACCGGCTACAGGCAGGTAAACGATGCCATCTTGAACCTACAAGGCAGCACCGAGTGCAGCAGTTAATTGGACCTGGTGTTTATGCCAATCGTAAAAATGAACTATCGCGCTCGGCGGTGTGGCGAAAACTACGTTGAGGTTTGTAGGCAGCGTATAATATTATTGGCGTGCATTGAACGGACGAGGCGCAGAGTGTAGTGCAGGGGCGAGCTCGTAAATTCGATTATTTATTGTGCGATGCTAAACCTGTACGTCTGCCGCTACCGCTGCCGCCAACTAAACGGCCGCGACTGTAAAACTGGAAGACGCAGACGTGCGTCGCGTCGTCCGGACGCATCGTCAGATTGTTGGCTAAAAATATCGGCGGGCGAAAAAAACCACGCGAGCACCGCGCGTAATGCGAGCAGGGATTTTGATGAGCGCAAGATTATAAAATATTTATTGCCCCGCGTTGCGCGTCGCGACCGCGGCGCGGAAGACGGCATTAATTGCTAAGCAACTCGACGCACCGGCGAGCGGACGGCACAGACAGCCGCGCAGATGCATCGGGCTTAGAACATTTGTCTTGCGCAGATTATATACTCTGCGATATGGTTTCCTGAGTGATGCCCCGTTGCAAAATTAAACGCAAGATAAGCAAAGCGGTAAACGAATTAATGAAAGGCATCCTGCTGCCGTGCACAAATTAACGCCGATGAAAAATTAACATTTCCGCCATTTCGTAGGCCCGAAAAAGGACCGGTGTTCAGTTAGCCGTGTAGATACCGAAAAATTGCATGTGAAATTACAAATGATCGTGCTGCGGATTATGCAAATAATTCGTCGCCCAAATAAGGATACATTTCAGAAGGCATGTTTAATAGTGCTTTGATTAGCATTAAGCTCAATTTGATTGCCGATCAAACTGAAGCAGAAAAAACATGTACGTTTAAAATGCATGAGAAAATAGCGGATTCTCTTGTAAACAGGTTATGCAAAAAATTGATTGGTCGTACCAGTATTAATAGATGAACGTCAATTTGATATCAGCAATACGAATTTCATTTAAAATACATGATAATATTATTTGACCCAGTTCGAGTCCAC
>JAODGE020027261.1:0-13985 GCA_027574965.2 Ecitophya simulans
ATATATATATATGTATGTGTGTGTTTGAGAATTGAATTCCTTGAATTTACTTTTTCACTTCAAGGAGCAAATAGAAACGCCCGCACTGGTGCCAATGCGACGGACGCCAGCCTTCAGGTACTGCACCACAACTCCTTCCTCTCTGATGCCGCCACTCACCTTGACCTGAGCAGAATTACCCACAGTGGCAAGCATGACGTCCACTGCCTCGGGAGTGGCACCGCCAATGTTAAAGCCGGTGGACGTCTTTACGAAGTTCATCCCTGCCGCCACCGCAATGATGCACACGTCCATGATCTCTTCCTCTGTGAGGAGGCAGACCTCTAAGATTGCCTTGGTGATCACATCTTTTGAGCACACCGCCCGCACACTGGAGAGCTCCTCAAAGACAAACTGATAGTTTTTGTTTTTCAGCTCTGCAATATTGATCACAACATCGATCTCCTTCGCCCCCGCGCCACACGCCTCTGCCACCTCCATCGTCTTCACACAATTAGCCGTTTGTCCGAGCGGAAAGCCGATGCTGGAACCAACGCGGACAGTGGATCCCTTTAACAGCTCCACACAACGTGGTACTTGGGCGCTGTTGACCGCAACACTCGCGAAACTAAACTTCCTCGCCTCCTGACATAACTTCACAAAGTCCACGTGCACGGCATCCGCCTTGAGAAGCGTGTGATCAATGTACTTGGAGATCTTGATGCTGTCCTCGTCCATCTCCGCGCGCCACGAGCCATCGGTGACGCCGAGGTGTGAAAACTTGTCCGGGAGTTTCGGCAAGTTCAGTTCCTTCGATAAGAAGCGCACACGCTCGAGGATCTTCCCATTGAGCTGGCCAGTGTAGCCGGGGCGGCTCGTCATCTTGAGATCGGACATTACTATGCTGCACAAGTAAAAAAGAATGAGTTCCTGTGCTGATATATATATATATATATGAATTAGAAGCCTCACAATAGTAACAACGGCAATCGTAACACTAATGGATTTTTTTTAAGTCTACAGAGAGAGCCACACACACACAGACGCAAAACGTGTGAACACTTATTAGGGGGGAGTGGATGAAAGAGAGAAATGGGAAGTGAGAAATGAAGTTAGTTTGCGTTCTGTCATATCCCACAACAAATGGAGAAGTGCAGAGGCAAAGTCACTGCACTTCCCTCAGCAGCTGATACTATTCCGTGAACCGCTGTCGCGTGATCTGAATCAGAAAAACTAATTGGAAAGGAAACATCACACAGTTTGCCTCCTAGTATATATGTATTTATGTGTGTGCTCTACAATCACGGTGTGTAAGTATAAATTTTAAAAATATAATGCCCAAATGTCTATGATATAGTGTCACACCTGCACACCATTCTATTCGCACTAGCACGTAAAACTCTCCCTTTACTGCAAGCGGTTCTTTTTCTTAGGCTTCGGAGCGGCAGTCCCGGCTGTGGGTGCTGCAGCCCGCGAAGCTGTGGCAGAGACGAGGTCCTTGGCCACCTGCACAGCATCGTCAATGGTATCGATCGTCCGGCCAGCCAGTGCAGCAGATGCGCCCGCGGGGACGCCGCCGTTGCGCTCGTTCAGGGACCTGCGCCTCCCCCACGCAATGATGCTGAATCGATCTCCAATGGGCGAGTGCACACGGGGCACGCCATGCGTGAAGGTGCGGTTCACCTCACCAGTAAAAGCAAAGCAGTCACCGTTGGTCTGAGGAAAGCTGAACTCACGCCCCGACGCCTCGTGAATAAAGAGCAGGCTGCGCTCTGCGCCAAGTGTGATGCCTACAGTAAAGTCCTCACGCTCAGCACAGCCACCGTAAGCGTGGCTGTCGTGGTGCTGCGGCTTCCACTGCGACCCATCACGGTAGTAATTGAGCCTCGTCGCGTACACGTCGAGATCAAAGTACTCGGAAAGCATGTCAATGATATCGTTGTAGGTTTTGCTGATGTCTGCCGGATTGTCGAATACCTGGTGCTTGCTCCACTCAATAAGGCCGCCAGTGCCCGACATGGTGGCCCCGGTGGAGGCAACAATCTCCTCTTTGAGACGGGCATACATGGACGTGTCCTTCTCCTTGCAGATGAAGTTGTGAATATACACTGCGTTCCCCCGAAGGAGCGAAGTGTAGTCGTCAGTGAGCTGACCATCTACACGCGCCGACTCCGAACGAAGGATGTCCGCAGCGTACGTGAGAGCCACGTTCTGAAACTTTTCCCCCACAGCTATGCGCTCCAGAAGTAGTGGGCTCTTCCACTCTGACGGCTCCGTTCCTAACGCCGGTGGCATCGTACAGAACCTTCTTATCCGTGCCTTGTCTATGTGTCTGTGTGTTATGTATGTGTGCTGACGATAGCTTCTCTCCCAGCTAAAGTTGATTGTGTATCTTTAACAAAGAAAAGGGAAAAAAGGATAATACAATAAACGGACAAGAAGGTGCTCTACAAGGCAGCATGTGTTTCCAATGCGGTCGATGCGTATCGAAATGCTCAAACGCATTGCATTTCTTTGATGACCCATTTTTATCCCGAGAGAAGGAGGAGTATGGGGCAGCTCGCAAGTCCACGCTTAAGAGTAGCCGCACCACTTAAATGGGAGAAAAAAAAAAGAGAAGCTCTCCTTGAGTACCACTATATTCAGTCATATATTCCTGTATCTCTTTGAATATATCTTCTTGTTACTGCGCTCGCACTATTGATTGAACTGCACATACTCGAATCATACACCTGCATTCCAACTACACATCACCTTCATCTCTCGGCATGGCTATCCCTCTCTCTTTCTCTTTGAGATCACCACATCAGTACCGCAATGTGAGAGTAGTGTTTATCGTTATGATGCTCCACGTCTGTGCACGCACGTTTCTCTCTCTCTGGGGGGTTTCGTGGACTTGAGCACCTGCAGTGTGGCATGCCGCTGGCACGGTAGGTCGTACTGTGTATGCGTGTGTATGTATGTATGTATGTATGTATGCGTCTCTAGTACATTCCAATGACATTCCATACAACTGGTAGCGATTCTGTAGAGCGCATATATAGGAGAGGACAGAAGAAACATTATATATATATATATATATATAATGCAAAATGCAACCACGTCGCATTGTGATTTGATTTGTTTACTTCTCGATAGATAAACACTCTCTTTTTTTTCTGTTTTCAAAAAACGAAAAGACATGAAATAAGCACCACTGATTGGCTTTCCTTTATTTATTTTTTGTCGCTATCGCACAGTGCTGTACATGCTCCCTCTGCTTGCTGTCTCTCTCTCTCTTTGCCTACACTGTTGTTGTTTTGCTCTCCTATCTTCCCGCCTACGTTAATAGCAGTCTGTGCATTGGGCGACTCCGATCTAGAGCACCCAGAGACAGCCGCTACGCGTGCATGCATACTTCTTTCATATTTGTAGTAATAGGTGTGAGAGAGAGACACGTAATAGCAAAATGGGTACGTACCTTCAAAAAGGAGGTGAAATGAAGAAGGTGGAAGGAGCAGGTCACTCATGGTCCCTCGTTCCCACACCCCTTCTGTAATTATCCTGTCTGGCATTACTTCCTTTGGCTCTTGATGTAGCTCTTCCACGCCTCCAGCTGTCGGGGGCCCTCGTACTCAATACCGGCCTTGTTGCTCTTGGAGAAGAACTTCATCGTGGGGAATCCGCTGATGCCGTTCGCCTTGGAGATGTCGCGGTGCATGCTCGCATCCACCTTGGCAATGATGACATCTCCCTCGATGGGAAAATCGTCGCCGAGCGTCTCCCAAATGGGCTTCATTTGGTTGCAGTGGCCGCACCACGGGGCGTAGAAGAGAACAAACACATTCTTAGAACGGTCCTCGACGATGCTCTTGTAGTTGCTTGGGTTAAGCTCCACGACACCAGCATTGGCTACGCTGGCGATGAAAAGCAGGGCGGCCAGCAGCAGTGAGACAAAGCGGCGCGACATCGTGAGAGAGAGAGAAGAAAGCGTGAAGTTGAACTGGTAAAAAAAAGAGGGCACTATTCTGTACACCCAATACGAGTATGAAATCAGTGAATTCAACATATATATAAGAAATGAAGTAAAGGAAGAGTTAATGATTTGAGAAAAGGCAACAACAGGCTACCAAATCCGTAGGCAGTGCAGATGGAAACTAGCCAACTTCAATCTTCTGCCCTGTCGACTGGAGCAGTGCAAAAGAGAAGTTGACTCCAGAGAGGAAGAACTATATATACAGATAGGCAATCTTTCTTTTTATTTTTGTTGAATTCCAGCATTGAATGACTGGCTATCTATATATCTCAGTAACATCAATGAACAGCACAGCAAGCACAATAACAAATAGGAGAAAAAAAAAACCAAACAAACAACCAGAAAACAACAGAAAGCGCACTGGAGCGTCATGATGCAGCCTCCGCATATCAAGCGCTCTCTTTCCTTCGTACATTCTCTTTTTTTCTTAATTATGTTTCGTGTATTGTCGTTTGGCTTGCTTGAGGGAAAAAGAGGAGAGGGGAGAAGTGAGGGGAAAAAAGGGCGTCCCAGCAACACCAATGAGCTGGTCTCTCAGCATAAACGGTCGTGCACAATCCCCCCCCCCCCACACACACACACACAGACACAAACCTCTCTAGTTCCCTTCGCACTCTATGCGTATACCTATTTTGATTATTATTCAAAATTGCCTTCTTTTCCTTTTTTTCCTGTCTCTCCCCAGAGACAGAGAGAGACACACAGGGAGTCCCCCCCCCCCTTTGTTACCGCATCCGCTCCCGCACAAACTTACGCGCCTCCTCGCTGGACAGCGGCAACTCTGCTCCAAGCGCAGTCTCCTCTGGCATGCTATTGTAGTACCCGCTGTTGAACCGAGCGGCGGGGCCGCCCCCGCCGCCGGGCTGCGGAGTCCGTCCACCTGCCTCCGCTGTGTGTGGGAACGCCACGGTGGCGACAAGACCGGCGGCAGTGACGCCAGCGCTAGGCAGGAGATCAGCGCGACGCAAGAGCGAGTGAGCAGCGTTCACGGTCGGCGGCTGCTGAAGCTGCTCATGCGCTGCCAGGGCCTCACCGTAAGAAGTAGACACTGTGAGCCCTTGTGGGGCGCGCAGATACTGTTGCTGCTTCCGTGAGTAGGCGAGTAGATACTCCTCCACCCTCTGTTCAACCAGCGCAAGGCACTCGACCAGCGTAGCGCGCATGACGCCCTCCATCCCTGTTTTGTCTCTAATTACATCAATACTTGCCCCAACGCCGCGGAACTGCTTTGCCACTTCATCAATCACTCGCTCCACAAGCGCGTTCCCGCTCTCCAGCGTCGCCAGCTGCTCGTCGCTCATCTCCTTCGTCTCGTTTAGCTTCCCCTGAAGAATGCGCATACGCTCACCCCGCTCCTGCTGCTCCACAGTTTTGCTCCGGGACTCCATCAGCTCCTGCTGGATCAACTCACTCTGCTCACGCAGTGCGGTTGCCTCCTCCTCGAGACGATTCATCTCAGAGAAGTGCTCGAAGCGGCGTCCGGCGCTGGCGTTGAGGAATTGCACAATCTCGTGAATGTCGTCAGAGTCGACAAGCTCAGCCAAGTGCTCATAGTACATGTCAAATTCGTGAAGCTGCGTCTTGATTCCGCCACCCTGCTCCGCATCCTCCTCGCCCTCCTCAGTACCACTGCCGCTGCTCGTGTAAGAGCTATGATCGCTGTCAGCGCTCAGCGCTCCCGCGTCCGCAGAGGGAAAGAGGCCACTGCGCGAACGGTGCCTTGAGCGGTGACCGGCGCTGGCGCGAAATACGGTGAGCTGGGCTTTCTCATTTGCCTTCTCCAGCTGCACGCGGTCGCGCCGTGCCTCCTGCAGTGCCTTGTGGAGCTCAGCCGTGCGCAGCTCATTGCTCTCCTGTGCCTTAACGTTTTCCTGAAGAACACCAGTCAACTCGTCAAAGGCCTCCTCGTAGCGAGTGTTCTCCTCTGCTGAGATACGCTTGAGCTCTGCCAACTCCATCGCCTGCTGCTCACGCTCCTCAAAGATGAGAGTGCAGACTTCCATGAGAAATGCCATCTCCTTCCGCTTCTCGTAGAGCTCCGCTTCACGAATACGGTACGCATGACTGTGTCGCGACTGCGTAATGAGCAGACTGTCAACCTCTGTACGAACGTCCTTCGCCACAGCGAGCATGTGTGAGAAACGCTCCAGCTCCCGAGCAAGATGCGCCTCAAGCGTCTTGAGCTGATCGCGTGTGTTGCTCGCGTGCTCGTTCATTGAGTTCAGCTGCGCGTATGCGGTTGCGAGGCCAGAGCCAAACTTCCGTCGCTTGGCAATTTGCTGCTGACGGCGGAGATCGAGCAGATCTTGGCGAGTGGCAGCCAATCGAGCCTCGGCCTCCGCACACTCTGTGCGCTTGCGCTCGATAAGGTCACTGCAGGCGCGGTACTTCATGGTACTGGACGCGATGAGACGAGAGTCTGCAGTCCCAGCACCCTGCTCAGCGCCGACGTGGAGAGCCTCCACCTCCGCAGGTGCCATGCATTCCTCCATCCGAATCTCTTCGATGCGCTCGCGATACTGCCTGTTCTCGTTGCCGAGCACTTCCAGTTCCCTTGCGTGGTTGCCAGATACACGCTTCAGCTCCTCCTCCATCTCGCGCAGTTGCATCTCTGCCTGCGTGAGGCGCCGGCGCACAAGATCGATGGATGGCACTGGAAGCGGCTTCCTGTTGCCGGCAGACCGAACGCGAGAGGCAGCTGCCTTCTTGCTGCCGCTGCTCCCATCGACGTCTGTCATGATGATGAAAATGACAATCGCGAAGGCGATGATGTGCTAAGCCACTGATAGAACAGGCAAAGGATGGGGGCGGGGTGAGCGGATGCGCAAAGAGATGAGGTAGCCAGACTTCGGGCCTGCCTCAATATATACTCAACAGTGAACTATTTCTCTATACGTATTTATGCCCGCTTTTTCCAGCTGGCTCACTGCCGCTCCCTCTGTCTCTTTCTCTACCGCTAGGAGTGCGGTGAGGGCACAAGACTGGTCTTTGGTAACGCGCGCAAAACACACAGACACAGAGTGCGGTGACGAGAGCACAGAATACAGCGCGACGATGAGTCCCCCCCCCCAGTGTAGACGCGGATCTGTGTGGGTGTGTGTGTGTGTGTGTGTGTGTGCCAAGAGACTGTTTGGTTAATCAGAGGAGAATTCGAAAGGTGGAATAAAGGGAATGTTACCTTAATGAATGGCAAATATTCAGATATGTCGTAGGATCACCTCCAGCAGCTTTGACCATGCATCAGTGGCAACCTCCGAGTACGCTCACGTACATATACATATATAAGATTATGGTATTGGCAAAATTGGTGATTGCTTTGATGGCTCAATGTTTCCGGTATCACCCGTTTGAGCATGCTCACATCACGCGCAGAGCAAGGAAAGTGAATGATGGTGACTGGAGTCCCCTCCCTCCCCTTTAAGCCTCACATTTTTCTATATTCTCTTTTCTCACTGCAGTGGTATCATGTGTCCAGCAGGTGATGTATGTCGTTCAACTCCAGTCGCAGCAGCGCGGTCTCACGCCGCTGTGACTCCAGCAGCGCCACAACAGAGCCGAGCTTGTTGCGCAGCTCCGTGTTGTGGGTTTGATAGTGCAGAGCCTCGCGCGTGAGTGCCATCAACTGCTCCTCCGGGCCAGACGTATCTGGTGTCCCCTCAGCAGCGGGGGCAGTTGGGCCCAATGTAGTCATTAAAGGAGCCGGCGTTGGTACTGATGCACTGAGTGGCACCGCTGACGACGGCGGTGGCGGTGGTTGGAGTGGAGTGGTGTGAGTAGTGGTCAGGGCAGAGGGCGGATGCTCAGCATCTCTGTGAGACTTCCCGACCGCTGCCACAGAGAGATTCTGCACGCCGACCACATCGCGAAGTGCGTCAAACAATGAGGGGGAGGGGATGGCTGTCTGGTCAGTTGGGCGGCTTCGCGGCGGCGGCGGTAATGGCGCCAGTGACTGCCACTCAGCTGCCTCATTCAAGTCATTTGATGAGCGCTGATCGCGCATGACATCCGCAGTTCCCACACAACTCGCAACCGCTGCGAGGGTTGTGTGATGCTGCTCGGGAACTTCATGCAGCTGCAGAATACTCCGAACGAATGCATTGTCTCCTTCGCGCTGCTGCGGTGCGGGCAAATTACTTGATGACTGCGCACCCCTTGCAGCTGGTGGCGTCGATGGGGTCCGGCCCTCGAGAACACTCACGCGGGCGTGAAGAGATGCGTTCTCCGACACAAGGCGATGCATCTCTGCAATCTGTCTCGTAAAGATGATTTCGTCCTTGCGGAGTTCGTCCTCACATGTGCGGACCCGTGCACTCAGCCTCTCCACGTCACCCTGCAATGCAGCCACCACCGCCCCACGCTCACTGTAGAGCCGCTCCAGTGCTGTGTACTGGTCAGCAGGCACCAGCGCGGTCGCCTCATCGCCATCCTCGTCTGTGTCCGGCGTCGGTGGCGATGCGCCGGTGATGGTGACGGCGTCGCGACCTTGGCGGTGGGACCGACTGCGGCCCCCCTGGCAACTGTACAAGAACTCATAGTTCCGCACAGGCTCATTTTGGATCCGGAGAGCAAGTGCACTGTACTGCAGCGTCCGTGTGGTCTCGTCGGAATTATGATTATCTGGGGCAACACAGGCGATAAGGACAGTCTTGCAGTTACCGCCGAGTGAATCCTGCAGAAGTCGTGTCAGCTTGCTCGCACGATATGGTACATGGCCAGCGGCATCCCCACTCTCTCCACTGTTAGTCTGGTAATGACTGTGATTGCGGCTGAGGGCCCTGATGACATTGCCGAGCGCCAGCAGACCAGTGTTGATGCCGATGCTCTCTTGGAGGCGCTGCCCGACGTTGTGGGTGCGCTTATTGCGCTCCGAGCCAGCCAAGTCGACCAAATTCAACTTCGCGCCACTGTTGTGATTGAATAGTGTGAACACGCTGTGACTCCGACTCGATGTCGCGTTCATGCCGGTGGCCCCTGTCGCCCTCATGCGAGAGGTTTGCGCAAACATGTCGAGAGCCTCCGTCAGAGAACGCGGCTGGACGCGTGTCGCCCCAACCACATGCGCCCCTCCACTCACTCCGTCCTCGCCCCTCACTCCATCTCGAAGTGTGAGCGTCTTGGTGCTTGCAATCGGGTCGGCGCTCAGTAGATCACGCAGCGTATCTCCATACACCTCCACACACTGAATAGACAAGCGGGCTGTGCTCCCGACAAAGGCATCGAGCACCACCGCGCTCAGCACGCGTGGCCCGAGGCCAGCGGTGGTGTATGTCTTGCCAGTTCCTGTTTGACCGTACGCCATAATTGTCGCGTTATAGCCCTGCACGAAGCTCGACAAGAGCGGCCTCACCATTGTGTCAAAAACACAGTCATTGTCGTCCTCCATCTTGAAGACGTGGTCAACGGTAAAAACACGACGTTCTCCAACGACGACATGGGTGGGGTCCAACACAATCGTCGTGAGGTCAGCATCATCAGGGTCCGTGCGAAGAAATGGTCTGATACGTACCGCAACCCTCACCCGCTCCGCCATTCATAAAGGCTGTGTGCGCTACCACCCACTGTATATATATATATATATCGCCTCTTCTCTTTTAATCTATGTATTAATTCTATGGGGCTCTATCCCACACACACACAGAGACAGTTGACTCGCTGAGTCAACTGTATCTTTCCTTGAGTTTGTACGCGTATAAATATATATACGGTGGACGAAACGTCTCTACGCTGTATGGCCTTGACAACGAAAGCAAAAGGCAATCAAATACGTTTTGCAGAGGTCGGGAGGTACAGCAAATTAGAAATAATATAATAGCATGACAAACGCAGATGTGGAGAGCACAAGTGGAAGCTGTCGACGGATATGGCGTCAGATCTACGTGTTGTAGATGACGTGATCCCGAGCAGTTATAGACTGTCATCAGGCAGCCATGCAGGGGGCGACAGCGAAAACAAGGCAAACATGAGGAGGCAGGAGCGATCTGTCACCACCTGAAGTGCATTGATCTTTGAGCTACAGGCACAACCGGTCCTTACGCCTTATTTAGGACAGCTTTCCACCCACTTATGTATGTTAGAATCGTTTACAAATTATACGGAACAAAGGGAAGCGCCACTCAACTCATTGTAGATACACGGACAACAAAGGGGAGAATGCCAAGTGCGCGCACCCACACCGATCTCCCCTCACACTCCCATGCGCCCGCGAGCACAAAAGGCTGTTTTTTTCGTGTAATGCACTACGCGAGGAATGGAGAGTCCGTGCACTTTGCCGGACGTGGATTCGGCTTCGTGATGGTCACCCTGTCAGAGGCGTTCTCATCATCCGCGGAGGGCTTAGGCTCATCCTTCGAGCACCTCGTCATGAGACGCTTCAGCAGTGGTGAGACGAGTGTGGAGATCACCTCCACATCGTCACGCTGCCAGTTCCTCGCCTTATGCACGCCCTCAGCACCGCCATCGCGTGGCCGCTTTGAGGATGAGGCGCTGCCAAGTATCTCCTCCCTCTTATCGTCACACTGCGACCGCAGTAGCTCCGTCTTGAGCGCATTCCGCTTGGCATACATCTTGAAGTGCCGGCTCTCCGCCACTCTGCGAGATCCGTCAGAGGAAGTTGGTGAAGCCACTCCAATGCTGGTACCGTCCCCGGAGTGGTCCCCATCAGCGCTATCCTCATCTGAGTCGTAAATAGGAGAGGCGGCGGTGGTTTTGATACGATCAAGCACATCCGCAAAGCCCACCGACTGTGCACTCCATGTCTCCTGCACGCCAGCCTTGTATCCAATCCCCGTCACGTCGTCCTTGCGTGAGACCTTCACGTGAGAAGCAATGCCTTCGCCATCTTTGCCAATGCCGCTTCCCTCTGTCCAGCCAGACTTCTTGAGGAGGTTCTTGCCAAAGTTCTTCGCGGATTTAGACCACCGCGCACCATTCGGGTCACTCGCCATGGTGGACCAGCCGAACACGAGAGTAAATAGGAGGAAAGAGAGATAAAGGCCTCTGCTATTCGAATACGTATGCACCTGCCTCTTCAAAGACTGTCCGCCGGTGCACTTTCATTTATAATTATATAATGTGTGTGTGTGTGTTGGTAAAAGAAAATGAAGAAACGAGAAAATGGGGAAACGGAATTTTGGGACCTTCATGCGTCAACCAGTGCGCGCCATTAATCCTCACAGCGAATGCGCACGTCCAACTCGCTCAATGGAGTAGTGAAAGGCGGAGGACATATAGGAGCAAAAGCTCCAAATTCACAAGCAATAATAAAAAAACAGATTCTCTCGCTCATTTCAAGTGCATACGCGCCAAGCACAATAACAACCAAAAGAGCAGCGTTCTTCTTTCCTATATTGGGAGTGAGGAGGAGCGATTGATCCACATCCTTCAGCCACCTCCTAGTGATCCCTCCCACACACACACACCCTCCCTCCTCATTACTGCTGAGCAGCAGACTTCTTTCCAGCCATTGGAAGTTCGCGCAGGGGTGGGGGTGTGTGGCCAAGCGCCAACTTCACTAGTTTCTCCTCCTCCGAGACGAATAGGTGCAGAGGCTCCACGTCCAAGACCTTGAGCTCCCGCAATGACTCCTTGATGGACTCCGGGGCCTTGATCAGGAACCCAGGCACCACCTCCTTCAGCAGCTGCAGGAGTGTTTGCGCTCTGAAGTAGTCCCCTGCCACCGCGCAGGTGCGGAACAGATATCCGATGGTGTCCATGTCCACCTCGCGATTGCTGTACAGCACGCAGAGATCCACCAGGTTAAAGACTCGGCAGTCACCCCGGAGGCTGAGCACCTCCATAAGCGGCCTGATGATCTCCTTCGTGACGACGAGGCCGTGGTACTTGTGAGAGACGACGATGCCATAAGCCTCACTGATCCGGCCCTCGTCGCGAGAAGCGCAGAAGGCGCGGATCACCTGCTCATGCGCCGTCTGCATCACCTCGCGTGGCTCCCTGTCCATCTGTATGCGGGCCCCGCTCAGCAGGTGATCCCCCAGCGTTGTCCCGCCACCAACAGCCGCACCGCTGTCGGAGTCGCCCATATTGTCGGATGTCATGGACGGCACCTCGCGTGGTCGCAAGTTTACTAAGTTGCGCAGCGATGTCAGGAGATCGCTTGTAATCGCATCCCGGGCTTCCGCATCGAGATCAAAAAAGTCCAGCAAATCAGCCTTGCCGGCAATGAGCTCGCCCTCCAACGCCATGGAGGGCTCACACCTCTCGACGATCGCCATAGCGCTGCGCAAAAAGGCGTCTGGTGTGGCGGCCTCGAGTCTGAGCGCGCGCAGAAGCGCAAGGGTGACGTCTGAGCGCAGTGCTGCCTCCGCTGCGCCGTCGAACCCGAGTGGATTGCCACTGTTCGCGTTGTTCTGATAGGTGGCCTCTAAGGCGTCCGTCATTTCCAGTAACAGCTCCGCAATGCCGGTGATAACATTGAGGTGCGTCGTTGGCCGCTGCGTGTAGACGTCACGCACCGCCCGCACGCTGTGACCAAGCACCTCCATATATGCACGCTGCTCCACTGCCTCAAAGGAAAGTAGGGTCTCTTCTGGGGTGCGTCCGGTGTTCGCGTAGCTCCGTGACAGGAAGAGCAGGCACACGTGCACGCCCAGTGCGCGCCGCGTAACACGGGTAGCAAGACCAAGCGAGAAGGCGCTCAACAGCGCGGTTGAAGCGCTGTCTGTGTTATCTGTGGAGACGCTGGTCGTTGCGTCAGCCGTGTCAGCGGCAAGCAGGAGGTTCATGTACAGACACAATGGCTCGCTGATCGCCGAAATGCTCATTGTGGCTTCGTTGTGTGCCATCACACCGAGCAGTGCCGTGCTCATCTCACTCAACACCTGGCGGCGCTCAGAGAGCGGCACACTGGTCTCAGCGGCTGCGTCGGTAACACTCGTGTAATGCCGCACAAAATCAGTAAGAAACCACCCAAACGCACTACCATCTGCGCAGGGCAGTCGCGCGCTCACTGGCACCACCCCGCCGCACAGTAAGAGCGTTTCACGGGACGTCAGAACATATGCCGCCTCGCCCTCCTCTCCACCTCTCGCTGTGCCAGAAGGCTCTCCGCCCCGCTCCGACCCTCGCGAAGATGACAGGTTGAGCCTTGGTCGGGCTTTGTTGTGAACGTTATCAGATTGGTGGCTGCGGTAGACAGCGTCAGGGATACCGGGATAACGGAGCACCGTGCGGTTCTCCACGTCGCTGTAGGTGAGCACATGACGTGCAAGCCCCGGCCACATCTGGAGGCTTGGTGGGAACGCCGACTTGAGCAGGAGGCACCGCACAATGCCCAGTAGTGTGTCCGTCTCCTTCAGAGCATAGGCTGGCGTAGCGGCGCGGTGAATCTCATCCCAGAGCTCCCGCTGAGACACCGCCGCCTCCTCCGCCGGAACCTGCGACCCAGCAGGGGCAGCAACTAATGCCGCCCTGTGCGCTAACTGGTCGAGCCATTCGGAGAGCTTCGATGCTGCAGAAGCGCAGTATCGAGGCCATGACCGCCGTAACATAGGAGACAAAAGAGCACCGCAATCACTATCACGCCAACGAAAAATAATTATTATTATTAAAAGAGATAAGACGTACGAGAGAGAGAGATGTGCTTTGTAACAGCAGCTTCTGTCGCAGTGGACCTTAATGTAGAGCAGCTCTCCATTCACTGATAATTGATGCAAATTCAGTGTGTTATGCCTGAATTGTGTGCGTGTGTGTGCGTTTGGGTTTGAGTGTTTGAGTGTGTGAATGTGTGAGGGGAGCATCTCCTCGCGCCATTAGCTTGTGTAATTGAGGGAAACAAGATACAACATCGCACAGATGTCTGAGAGGGTTATACGATTAACAACACAATGATCAAAGTAAGGACATATATATATATATATATATATATATATATATATAGTTTTAAAGAGCACGTACTGCCACCTCCCCAACAAGACGATCAGTACTGTGGTAAGCCAGTATTTCCGACCCCCACACGCGCGCCAGAAGCACGCAA